>JAUZST010008093.1:0-13760 GCA_034779995.1 Parotocinclus haroldoi | reverse complement strand
ACTATATATATATATATATATATATATATATATATATATATATATATATACATACATATATATTAGTGCTGGTGCTGTGCAGCCAGGCGGCCCTTCTAAGCCTTCTAAGAAAATACCAACCAATTCAGAATGTAGTGAAATGGGGGTGATATGGAATAGTTCTTACTTAAATTTCAGTTGATTTGTTACCAACATTCAGTTTCAGTTATATGTTCCACTGATCCTGCCTGAAGTTTAGTTGTTTTTCCTGAGGCAAAATCACAAAAGCAGATTTCATAGATATGCAGGTTGAAAGTTTTTATAATATATCTGTGGGGTACACGTATGGACTAAAAATATCAGTGCAGGCTAGTTCAGGATTACATATGATTAGATAATAAATGAGTCGGTCACATCTGTCGTATATGATGAATATAAACTGCTAAATCCCACCCAGGTTTACATCCACCTAGCAAATAGGATATGCTTTTACAGATGTATTCATATATTCTTTGTGATGTAATATGCATTAATACATTAGGAATAAATAAGTAGTTTTTAGTTATTATAGTGTTTTATATTAAGAAAGTGAAAGGACCATTTATAATGAAGGTCTGAGGTTCTTAAGAATTGTAATAGGAAATCAAAATCTGTATATGTATATAAAGCTAGACGCATTAAAATATTTTACATATGTCTAATACATGTCTTAATGACAAAAAACAAGTAGAGTATGAACACACCCTTGCAATACCTGCTGGCCAAATAGAGAATCGCAGCCCTGAAGGCAGAAAACAGCAACATTATTTTCGTTTCTATTATCAGTGTTTCAAATTTTACAAATGATACTTGGAAAACTGTACAGTATTCTACTAAGTTTACTATAGTACTGTACTAAATACTTTAATTTTAAAAAATAAACATTATGTGCAAACTGTCTAAACTGTTGCACTATATAGCATGTGATGATGGTAATGTCTGGTGGATGTTTATTTTGGTCAAACATTCTGTTTAACAGAAATGCAGATTTGGGTAAACCTGTTTGTATTTAGATGAATAATTTGACTTATGATTCATTGGTAAGTAAGAAGGTAGTGAAAGGTGCTGCTGTTTGTAATCACGAATAAAAGCAAGAGAACCATAGGACAGTTCTTTTCAAGTATATGGGGATGTTTGAAGTTGCATGATGCTTTATGTTTTGTTGAGCAAACCTTGTCCCCCCTGCTGTGCTGGGGCCTTCCATATGAAGAAAACCATTGGCAAAAAACATTTATTTTGAATATTCTGTGCATACTATGCCACAGGGCTTACATCACCATGCGGTGTTAGACTACTAAGGAAATGAGAGTCTGAGCGCTTTTGTGAGCATGTATCATTGCATGCCTGATTTGTGTGGGGTTGTGTGTGCTTGTGCATCCAGGCATGCATGTGTTGGTTGAAGCATTCATAATACATCAATCAAATTCAGGCCACTCAGTCTGAGCTGTTATGAGTAAGCAGAAGCAAGCTGCCCTCAGTAGATGGCGCACACTCTTGGTACACTCAAACGAGACTAACAAAGAATTTGTCTTTTTGACCTTTTTGACCATTTTGACCTCAGGTTCATATAGCCATTTGATGTTGCTATCATATTTAACTGATTTTCACAATGCTCATTAATTCTCTTCAAACTGCAAATAATTCTCGTTTTGTGAATTCCCAGTCGTAGTAAATTAGACAAGTCCCAGAACAGTGCAGCCTGAAACAGTGCCATGAGAAGGAGGAATGTGTATTTGTTTGTTGTCTTTTGAGAATATCAGTGTGACAGGTTAAAATGCAAGGTCTAGAAACATGTTGCCTAGAAACTAATGGACAGAATAACCCGAAACGCATGTGTTTGTCCTGGTGGTGGTAACCATTGGCAACAGCAATAGATCTCTTCTTGTTTTAATTTACACAGAGATGTTTTCTGATTTCCCAATCAGAGCTCATCTGGCCCTTCGGTGCATTTAGGTAAGAATGTGCAAACTAATTTTAAGGTCAAATGACAATAAGCTTTTCTTTTTTTACCGCAGACCCTAAAGGAGTTTCCAAGGTGATGTGGATTTATTATGCTCTTAAACTCTGAGATAAATAAATACATAAGAAAATACATAAAAATAAATACATGCTAGCCAGCGCTTGCTCACAGACAGTATGGCAAGAAATTATTAAAGGTGGTGAGGAGGTCAGTCTTTTGACCCAGGCTCTGTAAACAAAAGAAAACAGAATGGATTTGGCAGGTAATATTCAATTAAATGTGGACAAGGACCAGCACTTAATTTGTAAAATATGAAGCCTATTATATTATACAATATAATTTTGCTGGTCTGCTCAAGCAAAATAAGGAGACCATGCGCTGCCACACAGATCGCAAGTGTATGGCAACTTCTTACCATCCTGGACAAAGGGCGTGGCTGTCTAATCAGGACCTCTATCTCAGAAGAGAGTCCAACAAGCTGGCCCTGAGCTATGGAGGCTTCAGGAAGTGCACCAATGGAAGGGGGTAATTATTATGACACCTGTGCTCAAGTGGTTATTTAAATCTGTTGGAGAGAGGTGCCTCTTGTTGCACCTTTAGTATTTTTTGTAGCACTCTGACATGAGGTCAAAATATGTCAAAAGACTGTAACCTTTCTCCCTTGTAGAGGGGTACAGGTATGGCTTAGTCTGAGGTTATAGGATTTGTATAGCCTATACCGTCAAGATGCAAACACCATTTTGGTAGCACATTATTAAACATACATACATAAACAAGGATTACAAATGTGCAATGGGTTATATATACAGTATGTACAATGATTTTAAATATTTACAGCATTTAACAGACGCTTTTATCCAAAGCGACTTGATAAGTCGAAGTCCAAAGAATTGATACAATCTTACAGTCCAAGCAATTGCAGGTTAAGAGCCTTGATCAATGACCCAACAGTGGCAGATTGGAAGAGGTGAGGTTTGAACCCTGAACCTTCTGGTCCATAATCCAGTATATTATCCACTAGGCTACAAGTTCACTAGAATTAGGTAGTGCAAGTAATAAACTGTGTAAATATGCAATGCGAATATGTCCATGTATTATAACAGAAGAACAGTGCAAGAGTGCAAGAGTGCAAGAGTGCAAATGTACGGTCCTGGATATCCTGAAATAAATTTTGGTATGCTTTTGGCGCTCTTGTTTTCTGTTAATGCAAATAGTACCAAAACAAAACTACTTGATCACAAAACCACAGTTTGGCAGATAGATGCTTCCTTTATGAGGACATATTTTTGCTCTAAGCATGGCTAAGTTAAATCAAGTTGAATAAATGGATAATTTGAATCAAAATTCTAATTTCATAACAGAGTACTTGTTAAAAATGATATTTAAATTAAACCAACAGCTTAAGTAAAGACAAGTCAAGTCAAATTTATTTCTATAGCGTTTTTTACAATGGAACATTGTCTCAAAGTAGCTTTACAATCTTATATTATCTTGCAACAGTGGCAAGGAAAAACTTCGTGAAAGTAGAAGGAAGAAATCTTGGGAGGACCAAGACTCAAAAAGGGCCCCATCCTCCATGGGTGGCCTAAATGTTAATTAAGTAAATACTTAAAAGTATATTAAAGTAATAGTAAAATTAAGTAAGTAATACAATGTAAATCAATATTAATATTTAAGTTAGTAATAAAATAAGTAACAAAATAGATTTTAAAATCAGTCCTGAGTGGGAGGTCTAGGAGGCACATCGTCTCTTATGATGGAGGGAGTTACTGCACTCTGCTGGGACTGGGTTCTGTTGATAAAGACCAGTAGAGGGATGCTGAGGTGGAGGAACATCCAATACTAATACTATTTGTTCACTCAGTGTGCTTATGGTAAGATGTGGAATGGAATTTGAACAGTGGTGGATGAAGTACACTATTCATGTAGTCAAGTAAAAGTACAGATACTGAAGGTAAAATATTACTCCAGTAAAATTCCTCAATTTAAATTTTCGCTTGAGTAAAAGTACAAAAGTAGTTACCTTCTAATGTACTTAAGTATCAAAAGTAAGAGTATTATGATTTACTATAACATTAACATCCTATTATAATTTTTTGTAACAAGACTCTTGATTAATTGATTTTTAGGTAAAAAAAAAGTCACTCTTACATTTGGCAGATGCTCTTATCCAGAGCAACTTACATGTATCTGTCATATATACAATTGAGGGTTAAGGGTCTTAGTCAGACCACTCAGGGTCAGTGGTAGCGTGGCAGGACTCTAACTTGGGACCTTCTAATCAGAAGACTAACATCTTACCCACTGAGCTACTACTAACCTTGAGTCACCAATATTTCAATACAATGTCATTAATTAGACTTTGATATATATTAAAATTATCTTGCTTTATAAATGCTTATGTCTATAAAGCATAAAAATACTGAAGTCAACCTTTTGTCCATTAGGAAGAACTGAACAGCTGTGAAATTACATTACAAGCAGTTATAACTTTAAGTTTAATAAAAAAAAACGTTTTATTAGCATTGTTTATAGAATTGTAGACCTTTATTCACAAACAAACTAGCAGAAAAATGAAAGATGCACAGAATTTCTTAATTATTGTCATGTATTTATTGACCAAGTTAGAAACAAACAGTATGGTATAACAGTTAACTTATATTTTTATGTCATTGACAATTAGTGTTTGCATTAACCCCATCCTCCCATACATATTGCATAGTGTGTATAATATTTACAAACCATCTGTATAGTCTGAAGTGCACGCTGTAACTTAATTGGTGTGATTATATGCTTCTTTCTGTTTTTAAATGTATGTGTAGACATTTGCCAAGAAATTGACATACTTCATATGTAGGTACTTTGTTCTTGTGCCTATGTGGCAGACTTGATTTTATGTGCACATTTTGATGAGCTTCTATTAAACAAAGACTCAGACTTTCTCAAAGTACTCCTTATTAATAAGCCTACAGTGTCAGCCTGTGTGAAGATGAAATACGTCTGGTCTCGGTGTGGTAGTGGGTCCTGCAGGTGAATTAATTGGTTCTGTCATGTTCCATAGACCTCATGCTAATGAGGGGAGGAATAGAGCACAGAACACTGGATCTGCCCAGCTCTTTTTTGGAATTCTTTTCTGGATTAACTGACTGCTACCCGACCTTTATTAGGTAGTTCTGGTGTCCCACTGCCAATGAGGCAATACAGGGTTAGCAAGATGCTGAACAGTTTTGGTGAGAAAGTAATGAAGCATTCAGAAAAGCGTTCCAGTTCAACAACCCTCCCCCTAATCTCTGGTTTCCAAAGTTGGTCATGTGTTTATAATACACCATACAACAAAGACAAAGCATAAGGGCTGAGGGCATGAAGGCATATCTCTATTTTCTGTCCTCTGTATAGCTCATAAATGTTGACATTGTAGTCTGTCAAACAGTGTTTCCATCAGAAGAACTTTGTCGAGGAACTTGTCCCTCATCAAAATAAGTCTGTGACTTTCTGATGTCCCTCAAAATGTACAGGTAGGAAATATGCAGGAAAAAATGCATATGGATAGATGGATGCGCATATGGATAGAAATACATATTAAGCTAGAGCAGAAGGAACTGTTAATTGCCTGTTTAGCTTTAACTAAGAGTGTGTTTGTTGGTTGTATTGTAAATTTTAATCACAGCTGTACTATAAACTAGGTTGCCATCCTAATGCATAATTGACTAGAATAAATCTTACATGTTGAGAGAAAAGGTTATATAAGGACACACAATAAAGATAATCTAATCTCTTTTATTCACTTTAAATTTTAAAAACATTTAAATTGTGAAAACCCCTGGATACAACGTCTCTAATGCTCTCTAATAATTTCTGAAGCCTGTTATACACTTGCTACACTATATATAATTTATGGAAATTCACAGTATTTGTAGAAAATACAGTAATGTACTGTTACAAAGAAGGCAGTACTACTTACAAATTACACTGTTACAGACACATACACTTATGCATGACATTTACAGCTTGTTACACATAAGTAGCAATAAGTCATACACACAAATATGAGTGAACTGCACAAATGAAATCTCCAAACACAGCAACTAATTTAGAACAGTCCAAATGGGAGAACATTAGCAAGCAAGTACACAACCAGTAAGACAGGAAACTTATGAAGCTCAAAGCTGCCATGTGAACAGCGTTTATTTTTATTGTAATGTATTGTATTTTTAAGACCACAGCCATTAAATGGAGCAGATGCTGATTGGATGGATGTTAAATGCCTCATACCTGTATATTACCTTCATGACTGTGGGTAGATCACAGGAGACCAACAGCAATCTCACTGTACACTGCCTCATCACTGTGACGTACAGAGCCAGTAACAGCACTGATTCACATAGCACCAGATGGACATTAATGCATCTACCGACTTATATCACAATGTTCTCCCACTTTGCCTCTGCTCCCATACATCCACACATTGTTTAATATTACTGCATATGACACTGTCATGGTAGTTTATTATACTCATATTGATAACTTCATTTCCATTTCTATATTTGTAGTTCATAATATTTTGGTTATTTTATTACACATCTTTAAGACTGGGACGCTTGGCTTAATGCTGCCGGAGTCTTATGCACCTGGGATCAGTCATTGTTAACAGACCCTATGCTCCTAACCAAAGTAACTACATTTTCTCTCTGAGCTGATGTTTTAAATGATTTAATTTAATTCTTATTAATTACAATTTTATTATATTTTTAACGAAATCTTAACTATTTCAGTTAACATCTAGGCCACCCAATGAGGACCCTAGGCTTGCTCAGTTTGAGATTGGCCTTAGATATTACTTATTAAAATGGGCCATTGTAATAAGTGCTATATAAATTTGACTCTGGCTTTACTTCTGTACCTGAGCTGCTGTAACTATCCAATATCCCTCTGGGATTAATAAAGTCGGTCTGTCTATCTATCTGTCTGTCTGTCTGTCCGTCCGTCTGTCCATCCATCCGTCCGTCCGTCTATTCAGAAATTAACTTTTGCACACAAAGTAAATAAACCTGTACAAGTAAACCTGTACAATTATAATTAATATAATAATTAATATAAATAAAGCTCAATACAACCTTTAAAACATAATCTTTTAAAAATGTACTTGAACAAGGTTACACCTTGATTATGTACACGACTACGTTGGAAAGTGTTTGTTCATTCAGCAGTTCAGACTGTACTAATCACTCAAATGTGTGGAAAAATACTAAGTAGGAGATTATGACAAAAGAATTATCAGTGAACCAACAAGACTGTCAGAACTAATTCTGTCATTACTATCCTGATTAGTCATAGCATTCCTGAGCTGTAATACACACATTCAATCTTTTTTTTTTTTTTTTTACAAAATATATCTACCAAATTATTTTTACGAAACACTTTTTGCTGGATAAAAAATGTCGACAGGCAAATGTTTAGAATAAAAATGTTCCCAAAAATAGATATTTTGTAATAACAGTTTGCTTTTACTATTATGTTGTGTAGTTTCAGGAGATAAAAGCAGCCTTTGTGACTGAAGTCAGCTTGTTTTGGCTTGTGTACCCCTAGGATGTGCTGTTTGTGTGGGATCATGCTAATGTGTTGATACAGTCGGTGCAGAGACAAGCGGCCATCAACATGCTGACATGGGCCTCCTCCTCCTCTTCCTTTGGCCTCGTTTCCAACAGTAGAATTGGAGAGAAGCCTGAAAGGAGGGGGTTGAGTGCTCACATTTCTCCCACCTTTGGCTCAGTGTGTGTTCTCTCTGACCACAGGGGTTTCGTACATTATAGACTTATAAAGTTTGTTTACATTAGCAGAAAGCGATACATCCTACCTTGGTTTACTTCCAGGACCTGGAATCAGAGGTCCAGTGCTTTTTCCCTGTTTTTTTACTGTCACTTTAATAAATAATGGCGCATGCCCAGGGCCACATTGCGTGCAAAGGAAGCTTACTGCTCGGGCTATGCACTGCCTGAGCCTAATGTGGCCTGACATGTTACAGTAAAAGTACTTTATGAAATCAATATTAAATTCACAGCCTTTGACATTGCTGGCCGTGCAAGATAAAGGGGAAATAAGGCGTAGAGTAAATAGTCCTTCAGCTCGAGGTGGAGACTGCAGGAAGACACAGGGGACAATTAGAAAAGTGCCACTCGTGTTTTAGTTTAAGGTCTTGACATCAATTAAAATATTATTAAATGGCATGCAAACTCTGACAGGAAGGTTTAAAGTAAAGAAGTGATAAGCATAGAGTAAGACTAAGGAGGGTTCCTCTGTTCTCTGAGGAGCGAGAATGAACATATACAGTATGTAACTGACCTACATAAACTGTCTTGTACTTGTATTGATATTATTCTTCTACAGTGACATAGATTCTATTAACCCAGAAAGTAAAAACACATCTTGCAGTTGGTTTTAAGGCTATTGTAAAGTAAATAACAGAGAATTGTAAACAATTGACCATAATTGCTGGAACTCTACAGTACATTGTAAATTGTACTCACTCCAGGTATGTTGAGACAATATAATGCTTGTCATCAGCCATCTAGAACTAATACTAATTTCAATATTTAAACAATACCTCCATCCCTTGTTCACGTAGTTATTACATGAACTAACGTTGAGAAATAAAGACTAGGAATATTGTACATGTCCTACTTTAAATGGGAATATGTGAGACCTGAACAGAAGGTATTGCTTATTGTAGTACTGTACTATTCAGCTAAGTGATTGAGGGCAGTAGAGTTTATTAGGTTAGCGCAGGAAGGAGATGTGTTGTGACAAAGATGGTAGATTTAAAATGTCAAAGGAAAGAGAGCTTGGCAGGATAACTAGACCCCACTGTTGTCTCAAGCCCTCCAGAATAGATGAATAAGGTGGATATTAAACAGTTTTGTTTAAAACAGAAAATTTAAGCTACTTGCATGTATAAACTTAACAGACTTACAGACTCCACTGTACATGTCCTAATATCATAATTATTATAGACAAATGTTTTAAATGACATGTAACCGCAACTTCTTTCTCAATATTGTAACATGGCACCTTGTGGTGTTTATGTTTCACAGCATGAATGAGCACCAGCTGTGCTGCAGCCTATTTAAGTGAGCAAACATTAGTGCTAGTTGCTGTAATGTTTAGTTAGATGCACAGACAGTAGCAGTATTTAGAGTATCTATGATTGATGAAAAGGAAATTCAGACAGACAAGTTGGGAAAGGGAAAGATGTGTCTCTGAAGAGAGTAAATGCAAATCTAAAAGGAGAGTAATAAAAAGTTTGAAAGTGAGTAAAAGCTGAAAAGAGTGAAAAGTGAGATATAAGAAATAGGTAACTGAAATCTTCAAAGAATGAAAAGTTAGAATATTATATAAAAACCTAAAATAAGGGAGGAAATATAAAAGAATACTTTTTTATCCTAAATGTGTTGCCTGATTTATTTTATTCTCATTTTCTGAAGAAAATTGGAATAGGATATCATCTTTATTATAGTGGCGGTACAACAAAATTAATTGCAATCAATGACAACAGTGCAAAAGAGAAAATATAAGAAAAGACAAAAATATATCAATATATATCAATACAATATTTATTATATTGTAGATGCCATTTTGAAATCAACAAGTTGTCAGTTTCCCCACTATTTCCTGCTGCTTCACAATATAGATTTACTTTGGGTGTCTCTGTGCAGTCTCAGTCATGCAGTGGTGGACAGCACACCCTGTGAACATGAGATACCTGAATTGTATTCCACTATGTAAGCACAACCGCACAAATAGGCTTAACACGCTCACACTCTCTCTCACGGCTTAGACTGGAACCTCTAAACTATGCTTAACTGGAGTTAAAAGGCCCAATTCAAATCATTCTCTATAAACCGTAGAGATGGTTGTGCATGAAAACCCCAGTAGATCAAGAGTTCATTAAGTAATCAGATCATCCTGTATACTATCAGCAACCTTTTAACAACCAACAATCACATTCAAAGTCACCCTAAATAACTTTTCTTCCTCATTCTGATGCTAAGTTTGAACTTCAGCATGTCGTCTAGACCGTGTCTACATACTAATTGCCTTGTTTTTTTTGTTTTTACCATGCGTGTGGCTTATCAGACATTTGAGTTAATAAGCAGTTGAAAAGGTGTACGTAAAAAGTGGCAAGTGAGGATATCTTTATTTAAAATATTATACCACATTTTAACCTGAATGTCATCAAGCTGTTGTTAATTAGCACTATTAAAGAGAACATCACAATGCATAGAGAATAAACCATTAACTTTGGTCAATGTCATCATAGCAAAAATCAGATGCAGTCAAAGAAATAAGTTAAGTATGTAGACATGGTCAGTACAACCTACTGATGTTCAAATTGATCAGAATGGGAAGGTAAGGTGCAAGAGTGGTACGAGACATGCTGGTCTGAGTATTTCAGAAACTGCTGATCTTCTGGGATTTGCATGCCATCTCTAGCGTTTACAGAGAATGTCTAAAAATAGAAAATATCAAGTGAGCAGTAGTTATCCAGGTAAAAATGTATTGTTAATGCCAGAGGTGAATAGTCAGACTATTTTGTGCTAATAGGAGTTGAACCTTGAAGCAGAAGAGTTAGAGCAGTAGAAAACCACACCGGGTGCCACACCTGTCAGCTATGAACAGACAACTGAGGCCACAATTTGCACAGGCTCACCAAAATTGGACAATAGAAGATTGGAAATTTTTTTTCCTTGATTGATGAGTCTTCAATTCCGCTGTGACTTTTGGATGGTGGAGTCAGAATTTGGTGTAAAAAAACATGATTACACCCTGCCTTGTATCCACGGGCAGGTTGATGGTGGAGGTGTAATGGGGGGAATATATTCTTACCACACTTTTAGCACCTTAATACAAATTCACATTATGCTACAGAAACATAACAAATAAGCTCACTGTGCTTAAATGGTCTCCACAGGCACCAGGTTTCAGTCCAGTAGGGCACCTTTAGGACGTAGTGGGTTTAATTAATAAACTATTTTAAAGTTTTGGTTATCTAGCCATTCTGTTAATTATTATAAAACCATGCATATTGGAATGCCCTGAACATGAGAGGTCTAACTTGACTCTTCTGAGAGGGCTTTATACTAGATTTTAGAACATAACTGTGCTGTTGGGCAGTGATGATTCATAAATAATACATTCTTTAAATTGTTAAATAATGACCTGTTTGTGGATATCTTAAGTTTGTGTCTCCTCTCCAAAGATCTGCATCAGCAACATCATGTGTGATTTTCCCTCTATTCTATTCATCTATTCATTTACTCTTGCTTTGTGTTGAATTAAGACGTCTGTAAAATGGCAGTGAAATGGCGAAACAATCAACATAAATAATTACCATTACTACCTTACAAATTAGGAACTACGGTAAGATCTATGTGTCTTACACTGAGGTTGCATTAGCGCTCAGCATTTGGGCCACATTTGCCAGCTGACCTGCATTCTGACACAAATGACGATCGCATGAGTGTGTAAACTACATGCCGTCTTAAACAAAACAGACAAGCCTACTGGTCCCCAACGGCTAAAGCATTTATCCACATCAGAATGGATATTCTTAGTGATGGCAGTATCTAAACATGCCAACATATAGTATATCAAAATAGCTATGACAGAGTTTGGCACATATTTAGGATTTACTGTATTTCAGAAGGGAAGATTAAAAAGACAATGCAATTAGCCTAGTTATGAACTGTTAAGTTCTGCATATCCAGAGTAGGTTACCAATAATGGCTGAACTAGCAAGAAGATCATTACAATGATTCAAATTAGAATTAAACCTGCTGAGGATATAGGTCTCTATATAATGACAGAATCCATCTATGTTCAATATATTTGTCTTAATGTTGTAATTTCTATAAGGTCACCAGTCAGAAGCCATATATGTAGCCCATACTTAGTAAGGTGGGTAATATTCTAACTCAGCTGCACTTCATCCAATTACACAATAGACTAATTACTCTCTTTAAAATGAAACATGTCAGTGTACTTTAAGCACGGATAATATCATTGAGAAAGCTTTTCAGGTATATTGTATATCACAATAAAAACAGATGATTGTCATGATACAATAATATATTGCCACATTGCCCATCTCAAAGTACAACTTGTTTCATTTTTTTTACTCACTATTAATGTGAAAGGCACAACCCAATATTACCATATAGATGACACAACAAAAATTGTAAGAAATCAATAATTTATCAAAAAAAAATAAACAATACTACATAATGTAAATAAAAAAAAACAATGAATTGAACACATAAATTAATACATCACCAAGAATTTACAGAAATACATGAAATACAAAAGCAAAGGCATACATGAATGCACAAATATACACAACCAATAAGATTAAAACATAAGAAATGTTCTTTTCATATGTTATTTGAAAATATTTACGAATTTATTTCCTAAGTAATTTAACCTTTTAATCATGAAAATTTGTTTGATAAAGTTTGGAAGCCTTTTTATTCGATATAAATGTTAATAAACTGAAAAGGTTGGAGATAATCTTGTTTAAGCATGCATATTTAAAGTGTTATTGTATACATGGCATAATGATACAACACTGTGCAAAAGTCTTAGGCCACCATCAGATTTGATGTTCTAGAAAAGGTATAATGACATTGACATCTTACATTTACAGCATTTAGCAGATGCCCTTATCCAGTGCGACTTACAACGTATTCTGTCTTACAGTTCAAGCAATGTTGGGTTAACGGCTGTGTGTAAGGACCCAACTGTGGCAGCTGGGCAGAGGTGGGAATTGAACCTTGTACCATCAAGTTCAGAGTCCAATACCTTAATCACTAGGCTACCACAGTCCCCTAAACAATATATACCATACTGAGAATGAACAGATCCAAAGTTTTAAACTGGATTTGGATTTGTCACTACATAATACACTTTTCAAGCTTATTTGCTACTTTAGAAGGATGAACTTGCCATATGATTAAGCTAACAGATGCTATAACAGCTATTGCACAACTCTAAATTGGTTGGTGATTTTTTTTTCTGATTGTATTACATAGACTGAGAAACAATTACATATGATCATTATACCAGTGCTAAAACAAAGGATATCCAATCTGACTCTTTTGTACTGTATGGCTAAACTGTATCAAACCTGTGACAAATAGACATGCATTTTGTATTTAAAAATACCTTGTGGTGACATTATCACATAAAAAATAAATACCTCCACATTAAACATGTGATGATAATGAAGGGATGTATGGGCATGTACTGCAGGTTAATACATTTATTTCGAAGCGCCTTTCTCGAGACTCAAGGACAGGTTAAGCGCTCCTCCTATTTGTACTGAACAGTTATGTAGCTGCATGCTTGGTAATAAAACAAAATGTATTGTGTTGCTGGTCTAGTAGCTAAATAATAACAGAGTGGTTTTATTATATGTCTATTTTCAGGCAATCCCAGACTCCAATTTGATTACCAGTAGGAATGTGAATAGGGAATTCAGAGACTTCAGTAGATGTCACTGTTCTTGCTTTTCCTGTTACTTCTACCACTATTAAAAGTCTGAAGCCACTTACAGAGTATAAAGGCATGGCACTACACTCACCTCATTGCTGAGTATCCTGAAAGGAAAGGCCTGTGCTTTTTGTGACTCTCATTAACACTATACCTATCTCTCTATCTCTCTCTCTCTCTCTCTCTCTCTCTCTCTCTCTCTCTCTCTCTCTCTCTATGTGTGTTGAGTGATAGACAGCTT
>JAUZST010008092.1:0-13760 GCA_034779995.1 Parotocinclus haroldoi | reverse complement strand
AGCACAGTCAACAGCTACAACAGTGAAGAGCACAGTCATTCCAACACAGTCTGTAGATACTCCAGCACAGTCAACAGCTACAACAGTGAAGAGCACAGTCATTCCAACACAGTCTGTAGATACTCCAGCACAGTCAACAGATACAACAGTGAAGAGCACTATTACTCCAATACAATCTGTAGATACTCCGGCACAGTCAACAGCAACAGCAAAATCAACAGATTCTGCACCGACACCAAAATCTCCTGTCATCGCATTTACTCCAACACAGTACACAGATACAACAACACAGAGTACAGGTAATCTGACAGAGCCATTGGTTATGGTAGTACACCCTGAAGGTACTTCAACAGAGTCTGCAACAATACCACAAGTTGTCACTTCAGCTATAACAATACTGTCTACAGGTAATCCAGCACAGTCTACTGCGATAGAGTCTACAGATACAGCAGCACAGAATATACTTAATCAAAGAGAGCCTATAGCTGTAGCAGTCCAGAGCACATTCACTCCAACACAATATACTGTCACAGAATCTCATGATTCAACAACGCAGAGTTCAGTTAGTCCATCATGGTCTACAGATTCAACTGTGCAGGAAGCAGTTACTCCAATAGAGTCTGCTGATGCAAAATCAGAGGCTACAATAACCCCATTAGAGTCTGCAGATAAGACAGCACAGACTACAGCAATGCTAACAGAGTCTACCTATGCAATACAGTATTCAGCTATTCCAACCCAATCGTTACGTTCAACAGCACAGAGCACAGTTCCAACACAGTCTACTACAATAGAGTCTATAGACATAACAGCAAAGACCATAGATACTCCAACAGAGTTTATATCTGTGGCAGCACATACTACATTTTCTCCATCAGAGCCTACAGATAGAACAGCCCAGACTACAGTTACTCCAACACAGCCTATAGTATCAACAATACGTTTTATAGCTACGCCAGCAGACTTAATCCTTGTCACCAATTTAGCCACAGGCCTGGAGGTGGCTGTAGAGGATGCAGCTAAGTCTGCCCTTAACTTCACCTTTGAGGACACACATGAGATCAATCTAGATTCTTCGGCTAAGGCAACCGAGCAGATAAAATCAGGTACTGAACTGCCGGTGAACCCGGAGACCACCGAGGAAAGTTTTAGAGGAACTTCAGTAGAAAGAGAGGAGACATTTCTTCCTAGTGCCACCCATGAACCTCCCGGCAGTATACTGCACTTTTCACCTAACCCCACTGTACATAGCCCACCTGAACCCACTGAAGATGTGGCGGCACCTGAAATAGCCACACCTGCTGAAGAGGATGCACATGTAGCTGAAGACACAAGTGGCAATGCAGTGACGCATACACAAGAAGCTGCTACTGTTCCAACAATCGACGACTTACCAGAGAAGACTACGCAGGATACGCCTACAATTCACAAAGACACACCTACAGATGCAAAGGAAGATGAAGCAGTAACACCTGCTTTGCGAGATAACACACCCAGGGATGGTGCTGACGATGCTACACATGATTTCACATCTACATCTAGAGCAAGTATAAAAGAAGAGAGCTTGGAAGAAAATGTATCTGAGCCTACAGTTCAGGTGAGGACTGAGATTTCTGTGGATGCATCCTCAGGCTTACCTGAATCTGCGCCCTTGGAATACACAAGAGTACCTTCTGTAGACATAATCACAGAGTCCACCGTTCATCTTGAGTTCCCACCAGGCACTTCAGAGGACTCGCTTGAATTCGCTGAGGCTTTAGATTCGATTGATTCAACATTACATGATAAAGAGAGGGCAAATGGGACACTCAAGGTGGTCCTAGCTGATTCAAAAGTAGATGGACCCACTGAAATACCCGATATATTTTATGGCTCTGGTACCCCTCTGGAGATAAACAGTTCTACAAAAGGGACACGCACGGAAAAAGAAGGTGAAGCACCTCTACCATTAGTAGAAGTTGAGAATATCTCGGTTGGTCTGAATGAACTAAAAATGTCAACCACTGTACCAACATCCACACTGAAGAGCTCCAACAGGGTTGTAGACACGCACGACACGGTGAGTGTCTGCTAATCCAGAGTGTACGTACATTGCATTAGATATCAGAGTTCATTATTAATTCAGCTGCTGTTTTTCCAGATTGGAAATGAAATTGCCAATTTTATGCCACTGCCTGTGCGGCCAGTGGTGGATCATGTGGTAGAACTGAGGATTAAGCTAAGAGGAGAGACGTATGACGACACCCTCCGAGATCCTTCAAGCTTCTACTACCAGCACCTGTCTAAGCAGTTTATTGAAAAGGTGAAGCATGCAATTGCAATTCCGCAAGCAAATCCCTGAACCGAGAGAATCTGAAATCCAAGATGAATTATAATGTTTTCACAATGCAATATGAAGGGTAAAATATCCCTGAGAGTGTAGAACAATAACCTGGGGGAAATCTTTGCTCTACAAACTCGTCGTGATGTTCCAGAGACCACAGCACTTGCTAACTTCATTTGCCTTTGTGAATTTCTGACCCCATCTCTCCATCTGATGGTTGTTTTTCCTTGCAGTATTATAAGCCTATTACTGGAATTAATGCTGTGTTCGTTCTCAGTGTGAATTCATATCTAAAAGCCACACTATTTACACCAACGCTGTCCGTTTGGGAAAATGCGTTGTGACGCAGTGACTTTACCATTGCTGATCTTTATGGGCTCAACTCTGGAGAGATACTGCGAGGAAAGACCATGTTTTTTCCCCTGTACTTTGAATGTTTGGTCGTCTGGAAATTCCCTAACTTCCCATTGCTTATTTTCTCTTTACAGATTGAAGATGCCTATGAAAGACTTCCAGGGTTCAAGAGCGTTTTTATACGTGAGTTTAGGTAAGAGACTTAGCCACCAAACGCCAGTACATGATATGGTTCCAGAAAAACGATTGAAAGGATATCAAGTGTGATACTGAATCTTTTGTTCCCTTCTACTTTTTTTCTCCTCGCTGAAAACAAAACCAGGCCGCAAAAAGACATCCAAGGGTGAGCGTTCCTATTTTCCATTTGAGAACCACATCTGCATATCTATATTTTATATAGGACTATATATCTATATGAGCATTTATGGCTCTTGGTTTGCATGTTCCAAACACATAACAGACTTTTATGACGGTAAACTTGAAAGTGCTGAGTCAGAGCTTCAAATACCTCTGCACAACAACCTGAGAGACTGATAAATCCATAACCTGGCAACACCGTGTTTCCAGTCGCTGCCATATCACAGGAGCAGCTGCATGAACCGAGAAGCTGTCACTCCTCCCAAACAGCTAATGAGAATTTCATGTGACTGCATTTGGCAGCCCGAAACACTGGAAATTCAATTTTCTTCTGCCGTCCATATTGTTTTATGGTGCCCAAATCTGATCTCTTGGTCTGTCCTGCCTCCTGAACTTTGTGGTCATTTATCTGTACTAAACTACCAGAAAAGTAGTACCCACCAACACAATGGAACTTTATAGCTCAAATTTCTTTTGCTATTGATTGTTGTTGGAAAATCTCTGCTACTGTGTACCTTGTGAGCCCTGTGAGATCACGAAAGTGCCATAACGGTCTAGGGCTGCACAGTTAAGGATCCTGAAGGACAATGTGGGAGTCTCAATGAGAGAAATTAAATCCATCCAAGAACTCACCAGGTTTCCCCAAGAGGCTTGATAAACATAAAATATTTAGGAAAGGGGCAATAGCAATATGATTTCAAGCTTTAAATGGAAGGAGGAACCATATGGTGTATCACCTACTTGAGACAGACGCTGAAATTCTATTTTAATAAAAAAAACATTTATCAGGACACACACGGAGCCAAGCCAAGAAAATTGCACATAAAGTTGTCAAAGCCTCCAATTTTACCTTTAGTCTTTTTTTTTTACTTTTTAAAAGTAAAATAAATCCAAAGCAGCTTAAATTCAACCATCCAGTCGAAGCAAAATACTTTGTTCAGGGAGGGATATCACCAGGCAACTGGATAGATTTTCTCTCATCAATCACCTCATCTCAGGGCTTTGTTCTAAACTAGATACATTTCGCAAGAATACATCTCCAGTCCCTTTGCTTTGTCTTTCGAAACATTTCAAGAAGTCCTGAATGTACAGCACCGTGCAAAAGTCCTAGGCTACCATATGATTAGATATACCATTGTTTAAGTAATGATATGATGAGTATATATAATTACTTCTCAGTTTCTTCTTAAATTATGACCTAAAAAGTTAGGACATTTCTATGCAGAAAAACTAGAAGACTCTCTAATGCCTAAAAAGGCTGCAGTGGCAAGTGTTTAGTGATTTCTTTGCTCCCATTGTTGACAATGTTATATATGTTTATGATACCATTTCTTAAACACAGTGCTTTACCTTAGATATGTTGATCAAGATTCTAAACCAACTGTTTGTTCTACAGAGGTTTGGCAGTGGTTGTCCATTATGCCATTGTCCTAGAAGGAGATGTTGCAGGAATTACCAATGACACCATGAACTACATTACCCTCCAGTCCAACCGGGTGGAGAAGTCCTTTACAGATCTGGAGGAGCTTGCAACTGTGGTGTACACCGTCACGGACTTTCGCAACTACATCAGCGAGGCGCTGCACAAAGGCACCCTTGGGAACAATGGGAACTCCACTCTGGACGTGGACCCTGACTCTTTACAGCTGGAAAATGGTAAGAAGCTCCCAAAATGTGCAGTTTCGGGGGATTTTTAGGGATGTCCAAATACAGAGCCAATGCCTTTAATGTATGGGCTAGTGAACATTTGAGCATTCACTTGGCTGTTGGTCAAGCTTAATAAATCTATGTTTTTTTCATCTCTAAAGTCTAATGTCATTCCCTAATCGCCCAGGCAAAGGACTCATCAATTACCCATATACGTTGGATGAGGCTTTTTTTTTTTAAAGCAGCTGTTATTACACAAACTCTTTTACTTTTAAGTTTTTAAACATCTGTGTTCACCAACCAAAATTGTCTATGCACAGTGCAGCATTTTGTAAGCAGCATCCAGTATCTTAGCTATGTCTAACAGTGAGGGCATAGTGAATTAACACAGTGTTTAAAACCTCCAGCAGCACTGCTGTATCTGATCCACTCAAACCAGCTCCACACCACCACCACATCAGTGTGGTGAATTCTCAGTGTATTAGCCCTGCTTTATATGGTCAGGGCCCTGAAGGACACAGTGTGCCCTGGCTAGTCCATATAATTGCTAGATATGGGTCACTGTTGGGACACCCAGGGATGATCCCCCAACCAGAATCCCTTATTTAAAGGCATAACCAGTCATGTCTACATGCGCTAAGGCCTTTGGGGGACTCGGGTCCTTGTAGTGGTAGGATAGTACATTAGGCTGCTTTGCCACCCGAGTGCCACACAAAAGTGTTATTATTGCATTCTATTGCTGTCATTGCTAGTAGAGGGAGGAACATGGGGTTGCGGGCCCAGTTGCCACCCGGCAACTCTGGGCTCAAAGGCAAGAACAACTCAATACATCGTAGGGCAGTCGCACACTAAGGGCCATTTAGAGACACCTATCAACCAAACATTCATTTCTATGTATTGTGGGTGGAAACCGGAGTACCCGGAGTTAACCCAAACACATGGACATGCAGACTGAAAGGACCCAGGCTACTCCACCCTGGGATTGAACCCGGGACCTTCTTGTTGTGAGGCAGCGGTGCCACCCCACCGAGCCGCCCGAGGTTAAACATGTAATAATATTAATGCTGCATTCTATTTACTCTGGACCAGAGAGAAGGAAGTTCAGCCCTTCATTTGTGCGGTCCTGTTTTGCTATTATCATTTGATTGGCTCAGGGTAAGGGAATTATTTTCGAGCCTTGGCTGTACTCTGGGATTCCCACAGGGATTCTTATCTCCTGTTTCAGCTGGCGAACACTGTGAGTTTCAAGATGGTGGTTATGAATTATGCTCTTACGATATTCACACTAAGCTCTGTTTTTCTCTGTGCAGTGGAGACCTTGCTGCCTTCCAAACCGACCAGCAGACCGCTTGACTCCAGCGACATGATGGTGAGTCCAGGGTCATTGGTAGGACCGCCGAAATATTGGGAAACCACATCTCCTGTCCAGTGCTCACTGCTTTGGCTGTAATGCCTCCTTCCTAGCCGGGCTTTCAAGTGCAAATACGAGAGTTCCTGAGGATACATCTTGGCAGTGTAGAAGATGTTGTTAAATGCAAAACGATACCCTTTAATGGCAATCATATGTCGGTTTAGTGACGCGCACGTTAAGAGATTACCCTGTGTTTTCTTTAAGACAGGTTACATAAAGTCGATTTTCCACATGTATCCTGGAATGTCGCATTATGAAATTTGTTTAGCTCAATCACCAGAAAATAACGAAACCAGTCTGTTTTTAATCTTGCTGTGACACATATTTATTGCTGTGGCTGCCACGTGTTTCTCACTCTGCATAGTTTAATTAGAAAGACATTCATTCGACTTCTAAACACTGAAATAAATCCTTGTTTTTTCCCCCTCCTTTTTTGAGAAAACTGGCTCTGTTTGATGACCATCATCAAACTGACAGACTTAGTTTGGCTGGCATGCGTTCCTCGAGCCTGTCATTTGGATTTTTTCCTTCTTTATCAAATTTGTACAGTGTAATAGCAGTGCTGAAATTTGCACAAGTACAGTAGATGGAGTGGTTGGAAGTAGATTCATCAAAAAACATCTGAAAAAAAATTCTGAAATTCTGGTGAATGCAGACTTTCCCTAAGCGTTTTTTAAACAAAAGATAATATGAACTCAAATTAATTATTCATCAAATTAAGATGAATTTACAAGTTTAATTATCTTGCTGTTCCACTGTGCTTGTCGAAAGTCTCTTGTTCTGCTTGGACATCATGTAATCGTACAGAATTGCTGTCCTGGGAGTTGTTGTTTGTATTGTTTGCAATATAATAATTCTTATCTTTGTATCTTTAAAAAAAATTGAAACAATTTCTGATATCGGAAACAAAAAGAACATTAGCCTGTTGTATTGTGTTCTATCCAGAGCTGATACAGTATAATGTCTCAAGTTTCATCAACAAACTTCAAGTGAGACACAGTGGTGAATGTAGGCCTCCTCTGATATCAAAGTGTTAATTGCATTTGGTCTTTGTATTTACATCTGGTCCAAAGAGTACTGGCTACTTCTTCAGTCAGCGGATGGTCACTAGATATCTGTAGACCAAATTTGGATTTATGGCTTCTAAAGTTGCTTCCTACATTACCACCAGACCATTAGTAGCAGGGACATCATCATTTCCAAGCTTGTTGGTTCTAAGTTTGTTTCAGTGAGTGCTGTTGTGGGTTCTGCTGATGATGTTCGGAGAGGCCTAAATCAAGGAATCTTGGCTACAGAAAGCAAAGATGTTTTTCTTGTGTTTTATGGCTGCCCCGGGTTACACGCAGCCCACTTGCTGCAGTAACGCTCCACTTATTACCTGCTTTTTCTTGCAGATCATAAATATGGCAACACCACATACCACACATTGCTTGGCTTCAAGCGAGCGGCCTTATTAATTTGAACGCACAAGTTGTCTCTGTCATACTTCACGCTTGGTTATGCCTCCTCTCACCACACAAGCACCAATCATGTCAGGCCAGGATTTCACTACTTCCAAATCATCCCACAAATACCCAATGGCATTGTGGTCTTCAGAGTTACTGGCTAGTTAAATTATCGTATTGTTCCATTATCCTTGTTGAAACACTGAAGTGGGAAGATTAGTGTTCTGTTATGCTTGGACAGTTCTGTTCTGCTCAGTAGAGAATTGCTGCATGGAGGTGTTGTTTGGTTGAAAGCTTCATGTCGATTTGGTGGATCATAATCACTAAGCATAAAATTATATAGATTTTATCGGGTAAGACTTTACTATAGGGGTACATGAACTAACATTGATTCATGCAGTACTTCATGAGTGAGCATGTCTTCATGCAGAAGTGAAATATGACTCCTTGTAGTCTTTAAGGTCAAAAGTAAATGTTAAGCATTACTAAAGCATTACTTCTTCATGGGTTCATGATGGTTCTGCCCCTCATAGTAATGTGTGACCTTTTATTGTATTTATCGTCATTGTACATACAGGTATGCACTGTTTAATGTCTGCGTTCTGTTCTGTGAAACAGGACACCGACCAAAATGGACGTTGACCAGACTTTACCAGTGTCACATAGTAGTTTTGATACTTTGCATGTAGTGTTTCTTTTTAAATAATATGTGAATTAATACAACATTGGTCGATAGATATACAGTATATCTTGTAAGGCAATATGTGTGTTGTAATTTGGCATTGTATCTGGACTTCATCCACTTAAGTGCTTCATTTGCTCTACTAGTGTGTGAAGTTTTACAGGAACATGTGCGAAAATCTGCGAAATGAAACGAAATTGGATCCATTCTCTGTCAGAAAAGAAAAATGTTAGTCATCACTATACCGTTTCATGTTTAAAAAACAGCTCAGACCAAAATTAGACAACAGCTGGTTTCTGTTGGCCAGTTACTGGTTTAAACTGAGCAGAGGTAACCACAGACAGGTAGAAGTAGAAACACTAACAGTTTAGGCCAGATGCAAATTAAACAGAGCAATACAATAACTCCATGTATAACTGGCAAAACACACCAGACCAACATGTCTCGGTGGTGACCAGTTGCCCCAGCATGAACCATCAACAGACACTGGTCAGAAAAAAACAACTTGGACAAGGTTTGGTTTTCGTGCTGGTGCATCTGGGTAACCTCATAAAAGGGTTACTACAATGTTCTACTAAAGAATTACAAAATATAATTGTAAGGTTGATGATGTCCCGGGGACCTTGGTCTGCTTGTGTTATTTCTGCTCCTACCCCCTGGACTTAAGAATTTTGGAAAGGTGGAGGCCACTTGTGGGTTGGAACACAGGCATAGACTCAGTCATCAGATATGCTGCTGGAACTGGACTCAACCTTGGATCAGATTGATAAACGAGAAAGCGTTACAGGTTGATCATGAACACCTGCCTGGCCTTGCCCTTCATTTTGGGAACACTTCACCCTGGGGAACCTATGCACAATGCAACCAATAGACAGTCAAATGTCACCTTGCTCAGCAGATTACAATCCTGGATGGCTCAGTTGGTAGTTGGACTAGTGTTCCTCCATGGATCATGGCCCATGCCTTGAATTTCCGGTTCATGTTTCGAGTCCTGTTCCATCTCTGTGTCTTCTTATATGTTTGTATACTAGGTCGGAGTTGAGTTCTGGCATTTTCTGTCTTGTCTATGTCTGTGTTCGGTCTTGCCATTGGCTTCATATTTCTGATTTTTGGAAGTACTAAGGGTATGTTGTGTGCTTGCACATCCAGGGATGCTTCTGCGTGACGTATACAGGTATGCACTGTTTAACAACATCATTATGTTCTGTGAAACAGGTCTTGAGTGAAATGGATGTTGACCTGACATCACCATAGTCAGACAGTCTTTTTATGCTACTGGAGTGTAAATATAAACGGTATTTTCATTTGCAAGAAAACTGCATACAAATTGTTTTAATATATTTAATATTAAATAATCAAAATTTCCTATTAAGTATAAGTATAAACAGAGTGTTTGAACACAGTTTCATGTGATTTATTTGAAGTTTGACAGAATAAAGCAATTGGAAATGGGGGGGGGGAAGTAAATGGAAAAAGAGCCCAAATAAAGCCAAGTCTTTCAAACAAGCAGACCTGGCAACCGTCTGGGTTAGGCTTTTGAGCTTGTGCAGACTTAACATGTCTGATCACTTGAATAATCATATAACTGCAGAAATCCGACTACAATCAGATGATTAAGTGCATGTTGAGGCGGCCACACTGATTATCTGTTTACTGCCACATCGTCCAGAGTTAAAAAGTAGATTTTTGATTATTATTATTATATAATAATATATATTATATTATTTATATTTTTGGTTATTCAAATGTGCTGGAATCATTACTTGTTGATTACTAATAGGAAAGAGATCGCACAAGGTATACATTTCCCCCTTTTTTTAGGACAACGTTCTTGCAGCTGAAAGACCACCAGATATTCCAGAATTGGACCTCACCAGTAATGATCTTCTCATCAAAAATGATGATTTCCGTTATGATCCAGTGCAACCACATAAAACCTGGATGGGCTATAACAGTGAGGTGGCTAGTGAAAATGACATCATCCTTAAGGAAACTCCAACTTCACTTCCTACAGACATGCCACTAACAACTGTGAATGCTGAAGGCACTACAAAAGTTGAGCCTGACAGTGGAGACTTCAAGCTTAACACAAAGAGTAAGCTTTGCTTTCGGTCTAAATAAACGGTAGAAAATCATTTGCGTACTCGGTTTTACATTGCCATTCTTTATCTATATTATTTTGCTCCATTGTAGATCATACTACCACTGAACAAGAGAGCTTTGGAGAAGCCACGACCACTGATAACAGAGTTCCTTGGACTGAGGACAGTCTACCTACCCAATACTGGACTCCTGACACTGAAATATCTTCTGACCAACCTCCCAGTGTGGACGATTCAGTAAAAGATCGATATGCACAATTGGAGTCTGGATCAGGCATGTCTGGTGATGGGCAAAGCCCAGATGTTTGGCCATGGATGGTTGGAAAGCCTTCAGGAACATTGAAAGAGGATGATCAGGCTATTTACGTACAGGACCATAAGAGGAACAATGAGGCGGAAAAGCTTGATCCAGAGTTTCCTGTCCAAGATATAACCTCTGAAGACAGATTTTTAGATCTTACAACACAAAACATTCATGACAGGACTACAGACCGAACTCCAGTGTTATGGACTATAAAGACTCTGACAGTGGGGTTATCATTGCAGACCCAGGAAAGTATTGCCATTCATGATTTCCACCCAACTGACCAGCCAGTGGACTTCCAAGGTAGCACCATATTTTCCAGAGGTGGAACGACTGACAGTAAGCTTGAAGACATCCCTGTTATCACTGGTATGAGTTCTGAAAACACTATAGAAATTATTTCTAACCCGGTTACTACAGAACCTGCAGCTGTTATAGAGATCAGTACAGAGTCTTCCGAGTCAGGTGCTAGTGAGCACCCTCTGATTGAAGATTTGTTCGGGTTAAAAGTGAAGACTTCAGAAGTGGAGGTCATGGAAAGTGAGGTAAAAGATGTTAGACTTGAAAACGCTGATACTGCAGTGCCAGATGAAGATCTTGCCAAAGACGAGTTCATTGTGGTGACATCAGAACATACAACAATCACCGAAGCATCAAGTATAGGTCCATCAACCCCACTTTCACCTCAGAAGGAGTCTCCATTCACAATAATATCTGATTATACCGCTGCCGAAGAAGTTTCTGTAGTAAACTCAACAACCACTCAGTCATCCGCTTTACTTGAGACATCATCTCAAGCCACTGAAACTGCATTTACAGATCCTGTCAGTCCAGCTGGACACCTATCAACAGTATCTCATCATCAACATCAACAACCATCAGTATCATTAACAACAACAGTTGCTCTGAATATTTCTCAGCAGGACCTCTCGTCTACTGCTGTACCTTCATCCTACCAGCCAACCTTCGGCCCTACAGAGAGGATCATTGAGACAGGCGGCTCTGTGACCGGTGATCCATCCGAACATAATGGCACTGTTTTCAGTGAGAGCAAAGACAACAAAAGCACCACAACAGAAGCTCACATTCCAGACAATCACAGCATAACTGGCCTTGATGTCTCCTTCGATTTTATTCAGTACGATAGTGATATTGGCAGCGGGTTCAGTTACAACCCTGACATGGCTAACATCGCCATGCCAACCGGCCAGGGCCAGGCTCTGATGGTGTTTTTCAGTCTTCGGGTCACCAATATGATGTTTTCACAAAATCTTTTCAACAGGAGCTCAGATGAATACAAGACCCTAGAGCAGCGCTTTTTGGAGCTGGTACGGTTTCAACCTCTCTCTGTAGACCTGGAATAATAAATGCTGCCCAAACAAAAAAAATGCATCTGTGCTCATTTTTCTTTCTAGCTGGTTCCATATCTGCAGGCGAACCTGAGCAACTTCCAGAATCTAGAGATTCTCAACTTCAGGAACGGGAGCATTGTGGTCAACAGCAGAATGAGATTTGGGAAACCGGTGCCCAGTGACGTGACCTCTGCCGTGTACCTTATTCTGGAGGATTTTTGCAACACAGCCTACCAGACCATGAACCTGGACATAGACAAGCAGAGTCTGGATGTTGAGTCAGGTGAGTCTTGTAGGCTAAAGTAGGCCATGAAGTACAACTTCAAAGCCAAACATGAACAGCTATGCATTGTTTAACTGCCAATTATAATAAGAAATTAAGATCTGTCTTATATGCACTAATTGACAAAACATAACTCACCAAATTGTTGTTGGAAATGAATGATACTTTGTGTGAATGCAATGATCACATAGGTAATGATTACACTTGAAAGGAGGCCCGAGTTTTCCTGTTAAACCGGTTCGGTATGGTATCGTGTCACACATTTGAGCACAGATGTTACAGCTGGACCTGTAGATCCTCTTCCATCACATTAGCAGTTAGGGCAGTGTATCACTCCACAACAAAGGCAGGATTGAAGCACTCACCATGATTCTTACGTGCTCCAATGCTCCAACCAAACGGAGCCTGGATTTGTTTCTAAGGACGATACAGTTCCAGTCCATAGTAGTCCAGTTTTCTCTTTTACTCAACAAGAAGGTGATCAAGTAATCCTCTCTACTGGTAGCCTAGTGGGTAAGATACTTAAATATGGGCTGTGCAAAATGTCTCTAAGTTCTGACCAGTCCAGATATGCCTTAATCCAGTCCAGGTATGCTTTAGTACGTCTTAGTGCGTCTCTATTTTACCAAGTGTCCAGCGCTCCTGCTTAAATTTGTCTGGCTGCTTATTCAAAGTCTGGAAGCTTTTGCAAAACTGCTTTGCAAAAATGTCAGCTGTTAAAGGTGTGACATAAATAAATTAAACCTGAACTCTTTGTGTCTGGACTGAATGGTTCCATGATGCTCAGGATTCAACACTTGGAAATCTTCTCAACCAGACATGCAGGAATTGCTTGTAGTGTCAGAGTGTGTATTTAGAATCTTGTGTTGAGAAATTGTGTGTGTGCGCGTGTGTGTGCGCGCGTGTGTGTGTTCCTATTCAGCTTGGTACATATAATCCGTCTGAGCTGTGGCGCTTAATACAGAGAATAAACATGGAGCCTTTTTATCCTTCCGATTAAGAACTTTCACACCGAGCACTGTCTAAAACCAACTGGTTCTTAATGAAAAGTTATGACTTGATATTCATGGCTGATCATATGCTGTTGTTGTGACGTTGTGTTTGTGAACAGGAGAGAGAGCAGATCCGTGTAAGTTCCAGGCCTGTAATGAGTTTTCAAAGTGCATGGTGAACCCATGGTCAGGAGAGGCAGAGTGTGTGTGTGATGCCGGTTATCTCAGCGTGGAAGGCCTGCCATGTCAAAGTATCTGCGCCGTACAGGAAGATTTCTGCCTTAATGACGGCAAGTGTGACATCATACCAGGCAAGGGAGCCATATGCAGGTGAGGTGGTGGTGGTTATCTCAACAACCAAATACACTCTAGGTACAGCAGTGTAGTGCATGTACAGGGGGTGTGTATTAGAATGTATATACAGTGGAATTCGGTTAATGGGACCAGCTGCTTATTCGGACCAAATCCTAAAGTACCGAAACAAATCCTATTATATACGTGTAATGTT
>JAUZST010008091.1:0-13760 GCA_034779995.1 Parotocinclus haroldoi | reverse complement strand
TACTGATCGCTCCGTAATGGCGGACGACGGCGGACGCGACGGGCAGCTCGGCGGCGCAAGGTAGGCTCCCTTACACAATGGTTTACTCAAAAGTGCACTGTGCACCTCTGTTTCATCTACATTTTGCGCTGATCTTTCACCTTCATTTACCATGGGCCTAATCCTCATGGAAATGTAGCTACCCCTTAGGAATGCCAGAAGCTTGAACCAACGGCATTTTTGTTTAAGGTGTTCTCAGAGTATCATACCAACAGCCCAACATGGACATGTCCTTCTCCAGTAAAAGTCACTGGCTCCCACCTATGTCTATGGGATCCTAAGCAAACAGGATTAAGGACGAAATTTACTGTTCCTATGCCAGCAGCTCATTCTTTCCATTTTAGAATCATGTGGTTAATGTTGTCATGAAGACATCTTTACAATTACGTTACCACGAACCTTCTCTTTCACTATCAGATGAGAGTTGCTATTTCAAAAATTTGTACATTCTAGTCTTTCTAGTTTTACGATAACGCCATTGCAAATTCCTTTTGTGTACGTTGCATAAACATGCAGTCCTGAAAGAGGTATTTTTGCAACCTCACTTCATCATATGAACCTGTATTGATAAAAATGTCTGTATGTGCAGCCTTGTTGCACGGACTGTACATTTAGAAAACAATTGGATGACAAGGTTTTCAAAGAGTAATTCCACACATTAATGAGCATTTTTCTTTTATTGTACCATGAAATTGACTTTTAATGAAACAATGTTAAAAAAGTGTGATTCAGCACTATACTTTCAACGTGGTACAGATGTGGAGCAGCTCCAGTAAATTCTGTGTTTAAAGGTGATGCTTATTGCACATTATATGCTGCTGCAGATACAAGTTAATAAGAGAAGATCCTGCACTCCTTAGGTATACTATGAACTTGCTGGACTGTAACTGATGAGTCTGGCTTAATTTAGGAGTGTAAGGGCAGGGACAATTACGTAGTTTACTGGACCACTAAACCTATTTAAGCTTGTAATTACAATCTATTTGAGCAGGGGGTAACATTCAAACCCAATCAATGCAGGCCATGGGGCGTGCCAACCTGCAGCTGGATGGAACTTGGTGAAGGATGTTAAACCATGCAGAGGTAAAACCAGTAGCAGCTCAATCCCATGTGCTGTCATAACTCTAAAACCCTGGCACTACTACCCCAAGCACACACACACAAACCACAAACACACACACACACACACACACACACACACACACACACACACACACACACACACACACACACACACACACACACACACTTACTTCCCCACTACCCCCTCGATGAAACATGCCATTAAGTACAATGTCTGAGTAGGCCCTTGTCAAAAAACAAATGGCATTAGCTATTGTCAAGAGGGCAAAGAGAGAGAACTGCAAACAGGTAACATGGCTTTTTAAAGCGAAAGTTGTTTATAGCTGTCCCCCACTCTTGTTTCTGTAGCAGGAATAGGTAAAAAAAGCTGATTGTATGGAAACATAGAGTAATAAATGATAACAGAATCAGGTTAACTATATTGACCAGGAGGTCTGTTCCAGTGGCTATACTTTCAAAAAATATGCTGTTGCAAAAGTATTTTTGGAGGATGAGTAATTTCAAATTCCCATAAAAAATGCTATATAGTGTTATTATAATAATAATCCTTTTCCCTTACTATCTTACTGAATCTTTGTAGGGGAGGCGAAACAGACATATGTAAGAACATTTTACAATTGCTTTTGTATGCCTAGACAAGTCACCCATGACTATAGTCAGATGATGGTGGATAAAGAGTTGTATCTCACCTCAAAGTCACCTCAATTACCTACCTCAACTGTTTCTGTCTGTTTGGGTCCTATGCTTCAGAAAGAGCTTACCCATTTCTGCATAGCTCTTACAAATAATAATCTAATCTGTCACCACAAACAAGTAAGCAGTGCGTTCATGCTCCTCCTCATTCACTGCTGCTAAAATACAGCACTGATAATGCAGAGCAACAGGTAGAAGACATTCACCTCTCAGGACATAATGTTTCCTCTCACTTACTGTAAGCTTATATGGGGATTTTATCAGATGAAATGTAACCTCATCTGCCTAAACAACTACAACTACACATTCCATGTCTTTGTCAAACAGTGTGGAAGAATAAGTATGCCTCTGCCATGTGGGGATGACTTGAATTGTTACTGAGACTGGATTTTATGACATTTATAAGCACAGATTATGGTACTGGAGCTATGATGGTAGTGCTAATAGATAGGTAATAGATCCTTCTGCCGTGTGGCGTTTGCAAAGTCCTGCTTTTCTCTGAGTATTCAGTTTTTTTCACACATTCCAAGGACATGAATTGGATGCCCTATTGCATCCTCCATAGCCAAACTCACAGAGACCAGGACCATCCATGTTGTGGTAACCTGAAGACCACTACTGATGAAGAAAGCGCAACAATGGCTTTGGCAGCCTTTACTAAAAGTTCACAATGTAGCCCGCAATGTCTCGCAGCTAAATGTGGTGCCAGTCATCCCTTATAGGTATTCTTCATACCACTAAGTGGCACCCCTTCAAGATCCAGCTTCAGCAGAAAATGTCAGAGGATGTCCCTGATAGACGAACATCAATGGGATCCCACATTCGCATATGGCATGCTGTTCATTGACAAGGCCAATTTTTATATCAGTTGTGAGGTCAACTGCCAGAATGTTAGGTACTGGAGTGAAGAAAATATGGCAGTGGTCCTGTCATGTCAAACAGAATGGGGTTCCTCCACACTATGGAGCAAGTGGTTGTCAGTGGCTGGATATTCAATTTCCTGATAATCGGATTGGGCCTATGGAATGGCAAGCAGATCACCCAACCTCACACTACTTAACAAATTCTATATACAGAGAAAAACCACAACAATTACTACCTTTAGCATCACATCAGAGATTCTCATGTGGGTTCATAATGACTGAATCCTGCACCTTCAGGTCTGTGTAAAACACCAGGAGCAGCCCATTATGCTAGGTAGCCCAATTCCGGGGATAAAATCCAGCTCTCTTTATTGATTATTTTTAGATCATAGTAGGCTGAATACATGACCACTTAAATGATTATTAAGTGCATGTATACTCACTTCTTCACTTAGACCTGATAATGAATCCCAAAATAGAAAGTGGGCTGGGCATATCAGGTGCAAATGACAACTGAACATCTCTTGATGTCTAAAACTAGTGGGCAAGAAAAGGGGATGTTCAGAAAGAATGCAGAAGAAGAGGGAAATCGAAAACAGTGTGCCATTGCTGCACAATGACGTTTAACATTTAGGTGCAGCCAACAATTGGGAAGCTGCAGCTGGAGTAGAGAAAACCCCAGCAGTGCCCCACTCATCAGTCATGGCACAGATGGTAAGAGAAAAGCCCCCATCACTGGTGACAGTAAGGCATCCATCGACCACTGGCAGCACATGCAGGGCCTGCCAATTCAGCTCATTCTTCAAAAGGTACATCAGTGTCTTTAGCTTGTCAGCCTGGCAGGCTTGCAAATGATGGATACATGTGGTTTTCTCGCACACTCCCACTCAAAGGGATGAAGGGGTGGCATAGCTGTCCATCCCACAATAGCCAGCTCCAAAGAGTTGCCTGCCCCACATCCCAGGGGCCTGTCACTGAGGTAATTGATGATGTTTTCATTACAAGGTGTGGGAGGTGGATAAGGGTTGGGGATATTCCATTTTAAATGCCTATCCCTTGACCTGTGATTGACTTGGATGCTGCTTTTTTGTTGCTAACTTCAAGTAGTATGCTGATTATTTTTCAAACACAAAACTGTCAGTCATTAAAAAAACATTAATGAATGTCAATACTTTATTAGTGATTATTTGAGTTCAAATCACTATAACAGACAAAAACATAAAATAACAGACTATAATGAAACTCAGAAACAGTAGGAAGGAGGGTGTCAGTATTTCAACAGTTAGGGGGTGAACAGAAGCATGTCAAACTGGATGAGAGTGCCACACAGTCACTGGTCAGACTGGTCACCCAAGACTGCCAAAAAACACTGATTGTGATGGTGCATGGGCAGGATCAGATTGTCCAGCAGTTCATGTGGGATCCTCTATTGGTGTAGTTCTAGTTCTGTAGCACTGTAGAGGTTTCTGGTAAAATGTGTTTACATTAATGGAACAAAGTGATATTAAATTAAACAGCAATATTTTTGTGTTTAAAACTTGAACATTATGATGTAATATCATTAGAAGGGTTAAGTTTTTGCTCTTTAGTTTTCTTTCTAGTACAGACAAGCTGTTTAAAAAACTGAGCAAGCAGAAAAGGCATGCTTTTCTGTGGTTTGTTTTTTATGAGCTGCGAGAGAGGCACCCTGTTCTCTAATTCTGTGTACAAATAAGAGGAACCCTAAATGCCACCCTCACTGGGCTGTTGTGCTCTATTGTGTAATTTAGCAAATTACCTTTTCATTGAAGGACTGCGTGCAAAACCGCAGGCATAGTGGGATTTGGGCCGAAGCCTTCCTTCTGATGCTCATTTGATGAAAGAGGTAAGGAAGTTAAATGTCCAGAACTAATGTTGAAAAGTAACAGTTACAGAAAGAGGACTGCAGAACGCTGTATCTACCATTTCTTTCCAGAACGCCTGGAGCAATTGATAATCTAAATAATCCTGCAATGGAAGCAAAACAAAACTGGCTTGGTGTGTTTTTGCTTCTTTGCAAATTGCAAGGTTTACTAAAAAGGGCTTACAATCAGAGCAAAAATTGCAAACATATTTTAATGTTCAGTAAATTTGCCGTTTATTTCTCATGATTGATTAAATAAATACTGTCTTGTTTGTAAAGTTTGGCCATTCTTTAACTACTTGTTATATGCAAAACTTTCTTCCATGTATTCCTCTTGATTATTAATGTGTCTTCCTCTCCCCGGCTGTGCAACCTAGCAGAATAATCTTGTCTAACCACCCACCTCATGTTTCTGGCTCTGTGCAATGGCTTTGCTGGACAACTCATGTAGCATAGATAGAATCCTCCTGACTGCTCTTGAAATGCGGATATCTGCAGTACCAGTTTGCAATGTCTCTTCTTATTTCACAAGAACGGAATCTAAAACATTAGATTAAGGCTATCAATAGGTTGCATTGTTTGTGGGGCCTTGTAGTTGCGACAGGCTTTATCTCTAAGAACCAGATGCATTCACACCCTAAAGTCATAGAACAGTCGACATTAGCTCCTTTACTACACCTCCTCGCATGTATTTTGTGCATTTGTTCTTGATCCTATTCTCCATGTTTCTGTGCTCAACAGAATGGGACAGAAGGAAAATGTACTGTGGATCCCACCAAGTCATGTCTTGCTATTGATTTAGTATGCTAGTATGCAGTTGGTTCTACCTATTTCCCCAGGTACTCCCACAATACTCCTCACTCTCTTTACATAGCCACCTTTGCAAAAACCATGCCATTCCAGCAATTTATTTTTCCCCTCTCTGCTGCTCCCACTCCATTTCTTCTATTTCTCTGATTCTCTTCATTTTGGGTGCTCCGGAGGCCTATGTGGTTAAGGGGGCCACATTTGGCAGAAGTTCAGCCTCCCTGCCAGTGGCTCCACATTTAGCTGCACTTTTGCCAAAGAGCACACACACAAGGCAGTCACAGAGTACTGATCACATGGCCAGTGAGCCAGGTCAAATGGGACAGTGTGCTCTCACCAATCACTCTTAGCTGTAGCATGTGAAAGTGGGTGCATTGTGTGTGAACTAGCAAATGGCTTTCTTTTCACACACCTTTCTCCTGGGGGCCCTAAAGGTGATGTTGAGTATGTGTGTGTGTGCTTGTTTGTTGTGCATGTGTGTGAGGGTAAAGGGGGGCAGGCCAGATAAAGGATTCAGGGGTCCCTGGGGTACTTTTCTGTGATACAGATGTGAGAATGGGGTGACTATATTGGTGCATTTTGGAAATTATCAAATGGATTTCCTTTTGACTCCACCTTGCTCAGAAACAAATTGCCTCTCAATGCTTCTAAATATGACTGATGGTTATAATAGGTGTGTAGTCTGCAAATCATAAAATCATTTGGACACAATTTACATTTATGTAGGGAACCACTCCACCATGTTAACTGGAGTTTAAAAGAAATACCACCATTTTATAGGTAGAGCACAAGATGAGTGTATTTTTAGTGTTGATATAGGAGGCTTAGCACTGTCTTTGCAACACTAATATTACCTTGTGGTGAGGAAAACAGGAACTAAAGGTCATCAAAAGCAAGAGGAAGGGCCAACCACATCAGTGCAACTTGCTTCCCTAACAGTTCTCAATTGCTGGTGGGGACACCCACAGACGGTTAACCACTACACCAGATATATCAATACCATGGGTCCCTCACCTCAGTCTTTCTCTCCACCAGCAACCACCGCCCCCCAACAACCCCCCCTTCTCTTTGTGACACATACAAACACACACAAACACAAAGAGACGTATGGACTAGCTGTTAAGTGGAAACACAGACTTGCTGCACTAAGAAGTTCTATCACTACACATGCATGTGTAGTGATAGATTTTAGCACCATGTGACAAAAATAATAGACATACATACACAAAGCATTTACCAAGGAGAGTAATCCCTTTCAGTCAATCACTCATGATCCACAAATAATGAAAGCCAGTCTGCTCTTTCTTGATGTAATTCGGTGGAAACATGTTTTACATGGCACAGCCAAAAATAGAAGAACAGATCTTTGCATTCTACTTACTGTCAAATGCTGGAAGAGCCATGCTCTCATGATGTTGGTTGCTACTTTTGGGAAGATACCACGTTTTTTATTCCTCTTTTTCTCTTTGTCAGGATCATCGTCGTCACCTGTGCTGGGGGAGGCAACGCTATTATCTAGTCCATCACCTGTTAAATTAGAAGAACACAAACATCAGGATAATCAGTTGAGTTTCTGCACCTTAGCAGTCGGAGAAGAGGTCAGTAAAATTTAGATATATTATCTCTAAATGAACACACATTGAAAACTTTTCAACACAGTGGTCATGGGAAATACCCATCTCAGATGGTGAAAGCAAGAGAGACAAAGTAAACAGAACACTGAAAGAGAAAATTTACTCAAAGACCACCTTTGTTCCCATCAGTCTGAGGAAAAATTGGCTTTGACAGAAATATTTACCCAGCTATTTTTCCTACTGCAGGTAGGGGGTGAAAAGCAGGGAATAAATATAGTCACATTTTAAAGCTTTTAATTTTAATAACAAAGCTACATGCCCTCCAACAGCCGGCGTGGGTGTGGGTTCTTGATATAGCAAGTTAAACAGGTGTCAGAACTGGGACTGAAATGCATAATATCAGTTAGCACCTTTACAATCTGAAACCAATGATTATGAAGATTGTGTGAACATGCAATTTTTTTACAAGCCCAATTATGGTAAGTATTTCATATATTATCAATAGAAAGAGCACCCCTATACCGACCAGATTTCTTAAATGTTTATTCTCAAGGAAAACACTGTCACATTACAAATAAAACATCATAAAAATGAACAAGGTGAAGAATCATAAAAAGCAATGATAATCACTCTTTATGCACTGGAATGGCAGACTTAAGCAGGCAGAGAAATTGAACCAGTTATTTAATAATTACACAAGAAGTGCTCCCAACATAAAACCCTTAGAGATTACGTGGGGTTAACTCATTCTACGCCGGCATCTCAAAGAACCTGCACGGGGCTTACTCATTGATAATTAATGGAAATGTCTGTGGTAATCTGGATGGATATAGCTTTCTTTCCAGCTACAGTGGAGTAATGAAGGGCCTAAAATGGCCTTTGCTCCCCATTACCTCAGGCAAAAGAATTCCTGAAAGCATGCCTTCAAGGCATCTGAATTATATACGCCATTAGGAGAGCTGAGGCTTTTTGCATTCCTTATACAATGTCTGCTCTTGCTACAGAAAAGAAGCTCCCGAAAAGGCTAAGATTTCTTCATTGAAGACTATGTGGATAAAGAGGTTTTGCTTTTAACAATTTTCCCATTTTCACCAGCACAAAGGTTTTCCCAGTCAGATAAGAACACATGCTAATGGATCCAATGAAAATGTATCATACACAGGCACACAAATATTGCTAGCTTTGATTACATCATTAACTAATACCAAAGCAGCGTGCTTAAGCAGCAGTTTGTCCTCCCTACTGTTTGTAGGCAAATACGACTTCCTCACCCCTGTGTGGGAGGGAAAGCGGCACTGCTGGTTTGTGATCTAAGACACGATTTTCATTACAAGCAAATGCTCTCAATTCAGTGTAAAAACCAGTTTGTGTTTAGTAAAGCTTAAAATAATAAACCCAGGGCTTATCCCATGTGGCTTAGCAAAACAGAAGCAAAGGCTAGATATCAGGAAAAGAGTAGGAGAGGGAGGGGTGAGAAAACTAGAAGAGCAGAGAGATAGAAGAAGGGGATGACGTGAAAGGTAGCGAACTGTATGATCTCTAAGGTAACTTTCGTGCGTGTGTAAAGGGGGCTGGAGGACCAAATATCTTGACGTTTTTTCTATCTTTTGGGACCTCTTGCTGGTCCCCACTATGAAAGCTGCAGTTTTACAAAAGCTGCAATTTCCAACTGAACATACAAAAGACCCAATGGTTTGTTTAGGTTAATGTTGTTAAGATTAGGATTAGGAGTAAATTTAACATCCGTTTGCAGTGATATTATATAAATGGAATGTCTCCACAGTTAAAGACATACTTTCTGTGTGTGTGTGTGTGTGTGTGTGTGTGTGTGTGTGTGTGTGTGTGTGTTCCATTTTTGCAGCATGTTCATACTAATATACCTTGGTGAGGTCATGAACTAATTCTGAATAGTTTCTGTTATATATCCAGCAGAAGCCAGGTATCCATATGGCATTGGTTGTAAGTAACATTTTCACAACGCTTCATCATTGGTCACAACTAACCCTTTGCTTCCTCCTCCCCAGCCAACGTGTGCATGGTGGCAAGTCTGAAAAGGTGGAAATAATCATAAAAATGATGCCGGTCCATAAACAAGCTCACAGCCTCATTAGACCAGCAGCAGGCTCCAGTGGCAGATTTATTCGCCTTTTTGCTGATCCTGTGAGGAAATGCCATGGGCAAACTTTGGCCAACCACTAATGGGTTATGACAGCGTCTTAGCATCTAGCAGAGGGATGGGAAGGGGGGCAGATATGCAGGTTGTTGTGCCACTGACAGTGAGGGGAAAATGTCATATCATCTGCCCATATGTGCTGGAGTCTATGTGGCAATTAAGGAGCAGGCTGGTGACTGGAGCAGGCCAGCGGCTGAGGAGGATGCCCCACGGCAAACCAGGGAGAGAATTTTTTATGATCGCCTCTCACACACTTAGACACTCCAATGGCTGACATCGCTCTCCCTGCTTGCCTGCCACACAAATCAGGTTAACACTTCAACATGCTTTTGTCAGCCAGCTCTGCTGAATGGCTCACCCTCAACTTTTACTCCACCTACCTCTTTGCTCTTTCCTTCTGGCCTCACATCTTTCACTGTCAATGTTCACATGGCTCTCTTTCTCCCTCTCTTTAACACCCTTTCACTAACTCAAGGCATTTGCTGCCATTATCAGACAAACGTAGGGTAATTTATTATGAAATTATTTCTCAAAATGAACAACAGAATTGGCCGGTCACATGCTTTCGTTGGTTTAAGCACAAGATTGAGGTGCTAACCATTTTACTCATGATTTGCTAATTAGTATTGTGACACTTAGACACCCCACTTGAAAACGTCAATACCAAGAACAGAGCTGCTTGCCTTTATCATACTTAATGAAGTGTTTTAATTCAATTTTGTATGCTTTGGTCTGTTTATATATATAAGCTTATTGTCATTACAAAAGTACAACAAGATTAAGTGTATTCAGTACACTACAAAAACAAAATAATTAATATGGATACATTTTATAGTTCTTTGCAAATATTCACTCATGCTGAATTTGATGCCTGCAACACGTTCCAAAATAGTTCGGACAGCAAACCACTTTGTTACATCACCTTTCCTTTTAGGTGGAGTTGTATGTGGAATTCTTTCCCATTGTTACTTTATGTACAACTTCAGTTGCCCAACAGTCTGGGGTTTCTATTTTTTGTATTTTGCGCTTCATAATGCGCCACACATTTTCAATGGGAGACAGGTCTGGACTGCATAGAGGCAAGTCTAGTACCTGCACTCTATAACTAAGCAGCCATGCTGTTGTAAAATGTGCAGAATGTGGCTTATCTTGCTGAAATAAGCAGGGACACTTAAAAAAGTCTCTGCTTGGATGGCAGCATATGTTAATCCAAAACCTGCATGTACCTTTACATGTCAGCATTATTGGTGCCTTCATAGATGTGCAAGTTATCCATGCCATGGGCAATAACACACCCCCATACCATCAGAGATGCTGGCTTTTAAACTTTGTACTGATAACAAATCTGATTCAATGACACCCCATGATTTCCAAAAACAATTTGAAATGTGGAAGCTGTTGGCGTTTCTCGGTGTCATTGATATATGGTTTTCGTTTTGCATGGTAGATTTTTAACTTGATGATGAAATCCCATGCAATTTCAAAACTGTTGGACTATTTGCTCATGCAGTTGTTCACAAAGGAGTGAACCTCATCCCATTCTTGATTGTGAATGACTGGGCCTTTCGGGGATGCTCGCTTTATGCCTAATCATGACACTCATCTGTTTCCAATAAACAGTTCACCTGTGGAATTTTCCAAACAGGTGTTTTCTGAGCAGTATTCCTTTTCCAGTCTTTTGTTGCCCCGTACCAATTTTTCCAATGTGTTCAAGGTATCAGGAATCAAAATGAACAAAGATACAATAAAGGTCATCCATTTGAACATGAAATATCTCGTCTTTGTAATGAATACAACTGAATGCAGAATTTGCAAATTACTGCGTTCTGCTTTCATTTCTGTTTTACACAACAGCCCATCATAATTGAAATTGGGGTTGTATTTTATACATTGCATAATATACACATTATGTATAGTATACACAGTGAAAGAGACAATAATAAGCAGATATGAATCATTTGGTTGAAGTGCACTGAGCATGCATTAGTGAGTGTCCTATGGGATGTCCAAGGCATCTGTGAGACATTGGGTGTTGACTGATATTTGTAAATGTGAAGTTGAAATTCTTGAGGTTTGATTAAGGACTTTTATTGCTCGAGGGAAGAAACCATTTTTGCTCAGTCAGTACAGGCTCTGATGCACCTGTAGCAAATCCTGAAGGCATAACAGCAAATATTTGGTTGTTCTTAAGTATCAGCCTTTAACAAAAAAATTGTTGATTGGGCCTTTCTCTTTACTAGAACTTTTTCTGGTATTTCAAGCACCTACACTTCACTCTATACTCATCGGACTCTAGTCTGGCTCATTCACACATAGTCAGTCATGCACACATTCTCACACCCTGCCTTTCTCTCAACTCATGTCTTTGCAATGTAGGAAGACACCAGACCCCCCAAGAGTAAACCTACATGGGCACAGGGAGAATCTTCAAACTCCACACAGGCCAAGGTCCAAATCAAACATGGGAGATCTATTGGCTAACCACGTTTGCCACATTGCCACCAAAATTTATTTAGTTAAATGTAATTTGCTCTAAGATTTCATGTGTGTGATTAAACAAATTATCTACAATGATGTTTCTCATAACTCTTTAACAATTTTTAGCAAGGGTTTATATAATTGCACCACTGACACCCTGACATATGACGATTGTTTTTGAACACAAATTTCTGCTGCTGAATTGTCATTTGATGCATTTGACATACATTGCTGTTTATGTAATACATTTATTTTGTTTACATTAAAGAGAACTTATGTATGCCTCCCATGGAACATACATATATATATATATAGAGTCATGGCTGAAATTGTTTGCCACCCCTGAATTTGTTCATACATTGGTACAAGACATAAAGAACATTTTTTAAAAAAAACCTGATATAGTTTCATGCAAAAACTACCAAAAATGGGCCAGACAAAATTATTGGCACATTTTTAGAATTGTGGGTAAATGCCTTTGTTTCAAGCATGTGATGCTCGTTTAAACTCACCTCAGGTAAGTAACAGGTGTGGGCAATATAAAAATCACATCTGAAACCAGATAAAAAGGAGAGAAGTTGACTAAATATTTGCATTGTGTCTCTCTATGTGTCACACTAAGCATGGAGAACAGAAACAGGACTTAGGAACCAAATTTGTGGACAAATATCAACAATCCCAAAGTTGCAAGTCCATCTCCAGAGATCTTTATGCTCCTTTGTTCACAGTGTGCAACATAATCTAAAAGTTTACAGCCCATGGCACTGTAGCTACTCTCCCTGGACGTGGACGGAAGAGAAATATCGATGAAAGGTTGCAACGCAGGATAGTCTGGATGGTGGATAATCAGAATAAATCAAGTTCCAAATTTCTCTCGAAATTTGAATGAAATGAAATGCTATGACAGGAGACCCAGGAGAACACGGAGACTAGCTAGACTGCAGTTTGCCAAAATGTATGTGAGTAAGCCAAAAATCTTCTGCCAAAACATCTTGTGGGCAGATGAGAGCAAAATAGAGCTTTTTAGTAAAGCACATAATTCGATTGTTTACTGAAAATGGGGTGAGGCCAAAATATAGTGGAGGTTCAAAGATGTTTTGGGGTTGTTTTGCTGGCTCTGGCACTGGGTGCATTGACTATGTGCAAGGCATCATGAAATCTGAAGATTACCAAAGGATTTTTGGTCACAATGTAGTGCTCAGTGTCAGAAAGCTGGGTTTGCGTTCCAGGTAATGTCTTCTAGCAGGAAAATGACCCTAAGCAGTCTTTAAAAAGCACACAGAAAAGGATGAAAACAAAACTGGAGAGTTCTGAAGTGGCCAGCAATGAGTCCGGATATAAATCCCATTTAACACCTGTGGAAATTGCTGTTGAGAGATGGTACCCTTCAAAGATGAGAGACCTGAAGAAGTTTGCAAAAGAAGAGTGGTCCAAAATTCCAGTTTAGATGTGCAAGAAGCTTGTTGATGGTTATAGGAAGTGATTCATTTCAGTTATTGTTTCAAAAGGGTGTTCAACCAAATATTAAGTTACAATTCTGTCTGGCCCATTTTTGCATAAAATTATAGCACATTTGGCTTTTTTGCCAAATACATACAAAGGAAATAAATAGGTGTACAACAAAACATGTGTAATTACAATAGATATCTGGTATAAATACTTAATTTTCTGAGGAATTTCAGGGGTGCCAATAATTTCATCCATGACTGTAAGGGTTAGGGTGTTTTTGATACACTGCCGATTTTGCAATTTTCCCACCTACAAAGAATGGAGAGGTCTGTAATGTTATACTAATTCTTCTAATTTCTAACAATTGCATCAACAGTTGTTGTTTTCTCACCAAGCTGCTTGTCTATTCTCCTTTAGCCCATCCCAGTCATGCATAGGGAGGACAGGCACACTCCACACAGAAAGGACCCAGACCGCTTCACCCTGTCATTGAACCCGGGACCTTTTTGCTGTGAGGAAGCGGTGCTACCCATGTATGTATATATATAGAATGGCAGAAAATCCCCAAACCAAGGTGTGAAAAACTTGTTGCATCATTCCTAAGAAGACCCGTGGCTGTATTAGCTCAAAAGGGGTCTGAATACTAGATCATGTGATATTTCAGTTTTTCTTTTTTAATAAATTTGCAAACATTTAAGGGGGTCTGTACCCACTATATA
>JAUZST010008090.1:0-13763 GCA_034779995.1 Parotocinclus haroldoi | reverse complement strand
GTGTGTGTGTGTGTGTGTGTGTGTGTGTGTGTGTGTGTGTGTGTGTGTGTGTGTGTGTGTGTGTGTGTGTGTAATAACACACAAATAAACACAAACCATTTTGTTTTGTTTCAATGCTTCCAGTACATTAATTATTATACACTATACGATATTATACATTTTATTCACATTTGCTTAAAATGGCTAAGAAGTTATTAGGTTCTTTGTTTACATTTAAGTTGTCTGAAGTTTTGTATACAGGTATATACTGTTTCACATCTGCATTAATTTTTGTAAAACAGGACATTGACCGAAATGGACAATGACCAGTCATTAGTTACAACTAATGTCATAACTTAGGTACTTTGCACATAGCACTGTACTGTACAATGCAGTAATTGTGTGTTTTATTAAGCTTGAAACAAGTGACAAAAATTAAAAGAAAGTAGAACAATACCATTTTTCACATTTTACTTATTTCTTGTCATGTTTAAGACCTTGGCCGCTAAAGTGAGTAGGTATTGATTAGGTTGATGTTACACAGTGGCTTGTGTGGAATCATATTCTTTCCATGACCATGATTTTTCTCTGGGTGCTCCAGATTCTGCCCACATTCCAAAAACATGCAGTGAGGTCAGTGATTTCTTTTAAGTCTCCCAGTGTGGGTGAGTGCCCTGAAGTGGTTTGAACTGGATTACGTGGGAATGGTAATAATTGAATGAATGACGTGTAGCTCATTTGAGATATATCCAACAATTGTCCAGTATTTTGGCATGTTAAAGCGTATAATAATAAAATAAATATTACCTCGCATGTCTGGTTTTTATTTGGCTGACATGCTAAAAATTATAACTAAATTCCAACTCAGAAAAAATCATTCACTTCCTGAGTGGTAAATACTGAGTTTAAGTGCTATTCAAGTGGCTTTGAGTCTGGCAACCTTCATGGTCTGACTGTTCTGATATTTGAAGTGTGTATCCATTCAAAATGAATATTTTGGATGGAAATATCTGACCCTTGTTTAGTTTTTAACTTTTACAATGTTCTACACAAGACACAGTGTGAAATTCCACAATAACAATGGCGGATATCAACATGGTAATGCCAGAAAGACTTTAATCTCCAAAGCATACACACTATTATATTCATATTTTATGCTGTTGCTTTTTCAGACATCCATGATGAGAATGGTCTGAGACCAGTCATGGTGTACATTCACGGGGGCTCATACATGGAAGGCACAGGGAACATGATCGATGGCAGCATCTTGGCCAGCTATGGAAACGTCATCGTGGTCACCCTTAACTACAGGCTGGGAGTGTTGGGTAAGTCTGATTGGTTTCATTGAGGCATTTTGTTCATTAATAAGGAGTTTGATGCTCACAGGATCAAAAGCAGAGCCAGATCAGGTCCCACATGTAATTAGAATGTTTGTGTCCAGAGGCTTACTTGCTCATATAATGAGCAATAATAATAACAATACATAAACAATAATAACACATTGTTAGGCATTATTTCTATTTCTACAGGAATGGTTTTATATATGAAGACCAATTACAGTTTGCCCTTTGCCATCTTTTCTGGTTGATTTTTCACTAGTATTCAAACAAAATAGATAAAATAATAGATTTAAAAAACCTACCTTTGTAAATGTGGATTTTCAACGTTTGCCATGATTAAAAGAAAGAACCCCTCAAGACTACAGGTGATTTATGCTCGTTCCTGCATGCAGTCCATCTCCTCATCAGCTGCCTTTGTGCCTAACAGACACAAAATGACTGTTTCTAGTGAAGTGGGGGTGAGCCAAAGTTTCCAAAAGCATATCTGATGTGTTTAAGTGTTTTTAGAAGTTTAATCGTGTTGCGGTCAACCTTAAGAAAGCAACTGAAATCTTGTACGACAATGTATGATATTTTAAAACATTTTTTTAAATGTTGAGAGCAGCTGAAAATTTTTATAATTGTCCAAAAAATTATTATATTTACCTGTCACCACCCTGTTATCATACTCAGTTTGTAAAACATCTTTTTGATATCAGTTCTGTCTCTGAAAAGCATTCTATAAATATCTAGCATTCTATAAGCATCCTCATATATATTAAAATATATTCAGTTTCCAGTGTAGAATAGAAGCTATGCCTACACGCCTTATATGGCATGTAATTGTATTATATGTTACAAACCGAACACACGATATCAAGCTGTTACATTTCCATGATGTACCTAGTTTCAGATTTACTGCCTGTTGATTGGTGCAGCTATACAAGCTTTAACATAGTGTATCTATTATTTTTTAAATAATTAGATAAGATGGTTTATATCATGGCTTGCTATTTTTGGTTCAACACATTTTTTTCACATTACTCAAAAATATTAGAAAAATTAGGGGATACTTTAATTATGGGTGATGATTTGTCACAAGGTTTTATTTAATGTGCCAAATCGCAGTGTTGCATTATTTTTGAACGTAATGTTTATTGTGTATATTTATATGTGGCACATGTACATTTATATTCATCCATTTAGCAGATGCCCTTATCCAGAGTGACTTATAACTGATACAGTATAACAATCCAAGCAATTGAGCACTAACAGTTTTGTTGAACGACTATACAGTGGCACTTTGACAGACATGGGAATTAAACCCAGGACCTTATGGGCCATGATCCAACACACTTCACTGTTTGCAACCATGTAGGCATATAGTGTTCTGCATCATATGTAAAATGTAGGGAAGAGTAAATATTAGAACAAATTTTAATTATTAGTACACATGCACTTTAGAATACCCCAGTGTACTGACCAGGGATTTGCTCTTAGACTGACTATAATACACTAAAACTTCCATCATGCATTACAATACTCCAAAATGTATAAAAAAGAAATATAAAGTCATGTCGATAAGTAATAGAAATATGTGGGGAAATATTAAAATAGCTGCATGCTTTTTTTTCCTCCGTCATGCTTCGAGGGATCTGCTCTGCTTACCATTTGTTATCGGCTCGAGCTGTCTGCTAAGCTCCCTATATTTAGTCGCACCGGAGCCGAGGGGAAAAGGTGTTCTGGAAAAGTGTGCACTGCAGGGAAATGCAGAGGAGAGAGAGAGAGCTGACTTCGAGCTGAAGCCCTCGTTAAGTGTGTTCCCCCTCTGATTTCCTGACAGTGCTGTGTGAAGGAAAAGATAAAGTCTGTGTCTCAAACAACTCTCACACTCATTTCTTCCCCTAAGACCTACTTATACTTTAAGAAAATGTTTGCTTAACTTGGGTTAGTAGATCGAGGTGGAAACAGAAGAAAGAAGAGGGTTAGGGCTGAAGAAGGACTGTTTAGACCCTGCTTATTACAACTTCAATTCCAAAGAAGTTCTGACATAAGAAAACATGAATTGAAACAGAATATGCTAATTTGCAAATCCTTTTCAACATATATTCAATTGAATACACTACAAACACAAGATATTTATTGTTAAATCAGATAAGTTTTTTTGTTTTTGCAAATATCCACTATTTTGGAATTTGATGCCTGCAACATGTTCCGAAGAAGTTGGGACGGGGGCATGTTTACCACTGTGTTACATCACCTTTCCTTTTAACAACACTCAATAAGTGTTTGAGAACTGAGGACACTAATTGTTGAAGTCTTTCCCATCCCCCTTTCTCCGTTGTCATATTTTGCACTTAATGTTTAATGGGAGACGGGTATGGACTTCAGGCAGGCCAGTTTAATACCCACACTCTTTTACTATGAAGCCACTTCTAACATGTGCAGAATGTGGTCTGGTATTATCTTGCTGAGATAATCAGAGCCCTTCCCTGGCAGCATATGTTGCTCTAAAGCCTGTATGTAACCACAGGACACTTTTCCACTTTGTGTCAGTTCATCTCAGATGAGCCCAGGCCCAGAGAAGCCGGCGGTGTTTCTGATTGTTGTTGATAAATGGCTTTTTTGCATGGTAGAGTTTTAACTTGCGCTTGTAGATGAAGTGATGAACTGTGTTAACTGACAATGGTTTTCTGAAGTGTTCCTGAGGCCATGTGGTAATAGCTGTTACAGAATGATGTCGGTTTTTAATGCAGTGCCGCCTGAGGGATCGAAAGTCATGGGAATTCAATGCTGGTTTTTGGACTTGCCGCTTACTTGCAGAGATTTCTACAGATTTGATTATATTATGGACTGTATATGATGAAACCCCTAACTTCCCTGCAATTGCATGATGAGAAATGTTGTTCTTAAACTTACTTTTTGCTCATGAAGTTTTTTACAAAACAGGAATTGTTTTTGGAGAATCCCTCAACTTTCCCAGGCTTTTTATTACCCCTGTCTCAACTCTTTGGAACATGTTGCAGGCATCAAATTCCAAATGAGTGAATGTTGGAACATTAAATATCTTGTCCTTGTAGTTTATTCAGTTGAATATAGGTTGAAAAAGTTTTTTTTGTTTCATAGTGTTCCAACTTCATTGAAATTGGGGTAGTAGTTGTTGCGAGACAAAAAATGATAATTCTGGGTTCACGATTCGATTTCTTTTTATTTCTGAATTAACATGTAAAACACACGTTTTCTTGAATACATTTTTAAAAACTTTATTCCCTCGCAAATAAAAGAAATAACTAGAAACTGAATAGTGTAGCAAAATTATAATGGAGGTTTAACGATTCAAAACAATGTGTACCCTTGTATTAAAAAAATAAACAAAGGGAATCTTTATTCCACTGCAGTTAAAATACTTTTTTAATTAAGAATTTTAAAAGCGTATGGGAACTCTGATGTAATGTGTATCATGCAACTGTTTCAGATGGTGCAATAAACAGAACGCAGGTTCTCTATGATGCATGATTGCATTTTTGCATTATCACACCCCTATTAATTGTAAATGAGAAATATTGTTAATACTTTTTCAATTTACCTGGTCAAACTCACCACAGGAATAATGATTTAAATGGCTTTCCATATGCTGTAGCCTCCACCAATTTTAAAGATCCTCAGTTGGAGGATTATATGTCTAGGGAGGAATGTAAATTACATCCAGCTTTACTATTATTTGTATGCTTGGAAAAGACTTGCAAGAAAACAGCTTTGTGGGTTATGAGCTTTTTTCACAATAACAAATCTGCAATTACCACCACTGCCACTTTAGAAGTTTTTGCAAAACAGAAATAGCATCTAGGAGCTTTGCACTCTCATAGTGCTGGTCTCCCATTCTAACACATCTCAAACTTATGATTATGTTCATTGCATAGGATCAGCAGCAACAGTCGAATAAGCCAAATTCAAGTGATTACTGATTAAAATGAATTGATCCATTGTGTTCAAGGAAAACTTTCCCCATATTATTACCCACCCCACAGGATTTGACTATTGATGTAAGACTGTATCCATAGAACTATGAAGTCCTCATGCAAGTGCAAGTTCTGACTCTTCCATCGTGCATCAGCAGAAGATTTAGTCGGTTGTTCTTTCAGATCTCAAAGTGGGACCTGACACGGTCTTCTGCTGTTTTAGCCCATCTGCCTTAAGTTTCAGTGTGTTGTGTATTCTGGGATGCTTTTCTGCTCACCAAAATTGTGCAGGGTGTTTATCCAACTGTAACATTTTTGTCTGTTGATCGAACCAGTCTGGCCATTTTCTTATCAACAAGGTATTTCTGTTCTCGGAACTGCCACTCACTGGATGTTTTTTTTTTCTTCTTTTTTATTGCCCAATTCTGAGTAAAATCTAGAGTCTAGAGATTGTTGTGTTTAGGGGTTTGAATCACTAGGCACCTCACGATTTGATACAGTTGCAGATACAGTTTCAGAAGGCTGCGATGTTATATTGAATCCATTATTGATGCATCTTGTTTTTATATTAGTTTTTTGTCTTACAGTGATTTGATGCTGACCTTACACCAACACAAAATTCAAAGAAATGTCACTGTTGCAGATACATTTGCAGATAGAATATCAGAATCATGAGAATTCTTTTAGAGCCGAGTCATGCTTGCTAGAGTTGTCATCTCAATCTGTTAGTGTGTAACAGAAAAAATGTATTAGCCGTCGTAAGTCTTTTTCAACTCAACATGCTGCTAAATCAAGCATGCTTAATGTTGTAAGTCTTTGCTTCCAAAACAGATGTGAACCAATAAGTGAGCTCTCTCAGAAAATGGGAAAGTCCATGTGCATCTGGATGTTAAGTTGATTTTTAATTTTTTTTTTTTTTACAGTTCAGTGGGTATAGACCTCTAGGTAAATGATCAAATAATAGAAACAATTTATTTCAGTGTGGTGCATTTATTTCTGAATATATTTTTGTAATATTTTGTATATTTGTTCTATAAAAGTTCTATACAAATTTCTGCACAAAAAAATATTCAAGTAATCATTTTGAATAATTTCAAACAATTCTTTGAAATAACATAGAAATGTAATGTACATACAATGTGCAATGTGTTACTTTTATTTGATCTGAAGATAGTGTTATAATACTTCTTTAGTCTGTGACTTATCTTTAGATGTGATGTGTCATTTATTTATAAAAAAATAATTATAGTAAAACGGGACACACTATCTCGGCTCCAAAGTGCACAGTTTGGGCCCTGTCTTTGAGATGCTGAATACAGAACAGAAATCCCTTGCAATAAATGTTGTAATAGAGTTTGTATTTCCTTTCTGAATTTTGCAAAAGCTTTGACATCACTTCACATGTGCATACCACAGACTATTTGGACGTCGCTGCACTTTCGCACTTTCGCACTTTAAATTCATTTGTCAACATCACATTATCAGTTAACATTTGAAAGACTTTGCCTTTGTGAATCGATGTAGAATCGACTGTATCCACATTTTAATGCATATAAGAATCTATTTTTTTTTTTTTGCCAGCACCCCTAGTTGTGCATGACAGGCAGCACTAATTACTAAGCAAACCGGTCTGTGTGGCACCAACAGTCATCGTAAAAATCACTGCGAACACATTTTTCCTCTGATGGTGAATGTGAACCGCTGAAGACCGCTCCCTCAGATTACTACTTTTATTTAGGACAGTATAAAGTGAGACCCGGATTTGCCTTCAGGATTGTTACCCTGCACCACCTTTGTAACAGTTTTGCTTGACTAAAGGTTAAAGTAGTGCCCCAGCTACCGAGTAAGCCGTGTAATGCGGCTGCTAAGCATGCAGTAGAGAGCAGATGTCCTTCTCTAGTCCTGCAGCGTGAGAGAGAAGCCTTTTAACACCTTGCAGGTGAATGCTTAACACCGCGAAAGAATTTTAGTGACAGGATGCGCTTTGTGTGCATGTGTCACCTCTGCTTGCCTTTGTGCAGCGTGTGTAAGCGTCTGAACTGCTGGGCCACTGTCCAGCTATACCAGTGAGAAATACATAAGACCTCCGCTGTTACTAAATCCTTGACGTTTTAATTAATCCGCCCTTACACGCTGTGAGGAATGGCATTTCGGTGTGAGAAACCCATTTATGGCAAGTAACCTAGTTGCAAAGCGAGGGAGTGTCACGTTCTCCAAAAACAGAATTAAAAGTTGGCTAACGCAAGTTTGCGACTGTACGTGGCTTAAGATAAATGACAGCCGGTTGTGGCAATATATCAAATGGAATAGGACATCAGTTTCTGTGTTCGTGCGTGTGCGCGCGCACGTGTCCGTCGCATTCTCAAACACAGCACCATCTGTGACAGAGCGTCATATGCGGCCTGCTGACGAGGTGCTGCAGACTGTGTTTAGTATGAATTCAACTGAGAAGTGTCACCAACACATGGCTCTTGCTCGCTCCCTCTTTCTGGCACAGATGTGTGCAGCTTATGATGACTCTAACACAAATAAGCATATGTCTGTATCTCAAGTTAACCCGTCCCCTGTATTAGATGTGATTATGGGGAATTTAGAAAGCACAAAATGATGGACAAGGACCTTTAATTTGTACAAACACATCTGTGCAGGAGATCTAGATTAGGTTGACTATTGGGTAATTAGCACGTTGCAGGAATTCATAAGTGGGATTTGAAAGCACCTAGTGGGTAGCACGTGGGGTAACACTGTTGCTTCACAGTGAGAACGTCCTGGGTTTGATTCTTTGTGAAGTTGTATGGGTTCTTTCAAGTGTGATGTCTACATGTGCTCCACGTGTCCATGTGGATTTACTACGTAGGTTTATTTCCACAATCCAAAAACATGCTTTAGGTTAATTGATCACGCTAAATTGGCCTTGCTTCAATGTAAGCTTAAGTGTTGATGTAACCTTGACTCTTTGATTGAATGGCCATTAATGTTGAAGGGCATCAATTAATAAGCAAAACATTAAAATATCTATTTAGATATTAAAAAAATAAATATATATATATATATATAGGACTAGAGACTGTTTTGACCTGGTTGAGGTGTTCAGAGAATTTTTTTTGTGCTTTTTATGTATGTTTGTTTGTGATTTCCTGTTACTTATTTGTAACAAGCTGCAAATGTTTTTTGTAAGTGTATATGTCTGTGCTATTGTAAGTAGTACTTATTTGTTTGTTCCACCAATGAAATCAGTATTTTCCTTCTCACCTATAACCACATAAACTGGTTCATATTTACTTGAGGCTGTAGGTGCTTTTGAACCAGTTCTAGAGACCAGTTCTATAATTTGAAATGGACTGCTACTCTTGTCTCTCCCATACCAATATTGAGTTTAGAAGTGTGTCATTGTGTCTGTTGGCCTCCAGACTCCCTGTGGAGTAAAAACTATGGAGGACAGAGGGAGCTCTGGAGATTTAAATCTTGTCGGCGCAAGAAAGAGGAAAAAAAAAAACAGGTAAGAATGAGAGGGGATCTAAGGACAGTGCGCAGTGAAATGATTGGCACATGGCACCTTTCTTCTTTTTTGGTCTTTTTAGGTTAGTGTCAAACTGTGGGTGCAGGTGCAGCTCTGTGTGTGATGAGCTGGAAGCTAGAGTGGTAGTTTCATGGTCACACTGATGACCATGCTGTCTAGACGGAAATAGCAAGAGAGCGCAGGTGATTGGGGAGTGAAGCGACGAAAGCTGGAACGAGAGAGAAGGACAGCAGAATAGATAGGTGACAGACTGAGGTAAAGGGACAAGAAGGTCGTTGATAAGACTGGCTTTATCGATGGGGTTTTTTTCCCCCCAGAGGAAACCATCTAGAAGGCTAAATTCACATTACATTAAGTGCTCAATTCAAAACATCCTTTGTGCCTCATATTAGAGGATCATGCTGGTGATGGTGGTTTAATGGTATACAGAATTATTTATTGGCACGCTTTGGGCCCCTTAATATCAATTGAGCATTGTTTAAATGTCACAGAGTATTGTTGCTGACCATGTCCATCTTTTTATGACCACAGTGAGGCCATGATCTAATATCAAGGTGTACCTACTGGTGGCCATAAGTGGCCATAAGTGTATAACTCCATGCAGCCGGGCACCACAACCTGGCCAAAGGGTCAGTAAAATCACTGTATTATGTGCTCCCCTTATATGTAAATTAGGTTGTGAGCAGTTATTATATCATAAACTTTAATACTGTTTTACCACCGTTTCAAGATTACCTGAGTAGAACACTCCTGGCATGTAGTGCTGAACGTGCAAGTCAGCATCTTTTGGATTTAAACCCAACAACCGTAAATGAACCACAGGCACTTCACTGAGGTGCAGGCTAGCTGTAATTTGGATTTGCCAGTACAGATAAAGCAACAAGAGAAAAAAACTGCCTGTATTAACTTGACAAATAGTGTTATTGCACTCCTGCAATCATAGTTGCCTTTAAAAGTGCCTTACTTTCCACCAGGATCGGACAACAACCCGAAAACTCATGAATCACGTCCTTGTTTCATGGACAGATCATTAGCAAGAAATCAGTGGGAATTTATTGAGCCTGGGTAAGGTGTGTATAATAAATGCTAAACATCCTGCTGGAGAAGCCTTAAGCTTGTGTCAAAACTTGCCATTCAATAAGCGAGTTTGTGTTAAAACAGCCCTGTGTGTGTCATTTCCTTGCCTGGTATTAAGATCAGTGCCCGGTCTCCTAGGAAAGGATTTTCTCTGCGTCTTGCGATTATACTTTTGACAAGTGTGCCTACTGAGAGTGTAGTTCTGTGCTGGTAGCATGGTGTATACAATTACAAGTCTGCAAGAAATTTGCCAATTGATTTTTACCTTGCACAATATCAACTCCAGAGACATTAATTAGTATTTTAGAGTCTATTTCCTCAAAAAGGCTGGAAAAAAGCCTGAAATGCTCACAGTGGTGTCACTGCTGAGACGAATCCACTAAACAAAAAGATCTAGCTAACAGCGTCCTGTTGACAGTGACTTGTGAGCACTGATATAGGGTTAGATTATAGTAATGCAAGCTGTGCAACAGCAGATGAAGTACTGTCTTTGACAAGTGCATCTATATGGTAAGTGGAACCAATCAAATGGACAGTGACCAAGTATGGATGGTGCCTAAACCAGTAATACAGTAATAAAGTAATACAGCCTAATTTAGTCCTAAATTGCTTTTTAGCAAAAAGATACACCTCCTATTTTTGAAATGAGCGCTGTTTATGTAGGACCGATATGTCTGATGTCACATTTTATACAGAGGCTCATCTTTCACCTGCTTTAACAAATGACAATAGTGACTACATATATTTATGAGAATGTATATTATCATTCAGACCCTTGCTTTCTATTATTTAAAGCTCTGTAACTGTGACAGACTGAATTTAATAATTAATGTTTATTAATGCCACCCGCCAACACTACCCCCCCTTCAGTCTGCACTAGCAGTTTGCTGTTATCTAATACAGTAGTTCTTTTTTATATCGACATCCTGTTTAGTGTTAAAGGTGAAGGCTTGTTTTTAATTGAAAACCTGTACCTGTAAATAAAACACAGATATCGATGCAACATATTTAATAGTAGGTAATCTCAGAGATCTGAACCGCTTGGAGGTCATATCCATGATCTGAGTGGGTATTTCAATATGTACAGCATTATGCAAACATCTTAGGCCACCATCACAGAACAATCAGAAAACAGACCATTTGTGTGGAGTTTAAAAGAAACTGAAAATAAACAATCAGAAAAAAAGCCTCTATAGGCAAGTATTCAGGGTGATATCCTTTCGTTTGAGCAATACCAGCATCTGGCAGCTCCATCAAATACCTCGTTGACCCTTCTGCAGTCTGAAGAAGCTTGATCAGGAATGATCTTTTTGGAACAGTATCATCTCCGGGATTACATTTTTTGAAAGAGGATGAAAGGCTAAAATATGCTAAAGCTCACAAAGACTGGAACGTAGATGGTTGGAAACGGTGTTTGAAATGTTTGGGTCCAGTACAGATGGTCATTATACTATTGCTAATACAACAAATCCTAAGAGGTGGCCTAAGACTTTTGCTCAGTACTGTATATACGTGTATTTGAGTGAGAGTGTCTCCATGTGCACTTAGTCTTTAATGAGATTTAGGTTTGGACAGGCAAGATGTCTAGAAACCTCTTTGATAGGTGTCCTCCTGGCATAACAACCATTTGCTAGTCTGTAACACCCTATTTCCACACTGTTTTCACTACGGCAGTATTGCATTTTACCTGCTAGATTGTACGTAGCAACTGACTATCCAAATGTTTAGTCTGTTTAAACAAGTCTGCAGATAACTAGTCCTGCTACACAGTTTTTAATATAACTATATCTAGCTTGTAGCTACAGTCACTTTAGGCTGACTGCATACTTTCAGTTGGCTTAGATGTCTTCATAGGTTTCTTCCCATGCGTTGCGATCCAGTTTTAAAGTGTTTGTCCTTTGGGGAGACCGAACTGTGACTCCAGTGCACTATGCTGTAGAAAGGTTAGTTGGTTTGGGAAAGGTCACTGTTGTCATCAAGCTTTGTGAAATACATTTTGAAATGGTACACACGATCTTCCTGAATCACTTCTGAATATTTGGTAAAAGTACACAGCAACATCATTAAGCTTTAAGCTTTGTCCCAGACTAAGCATTTTGAATGAGGAAGATATATTTCCAAAGCAAGCTGCTTTCTCAGTCTTTCAAGAAACTAGATGTAATCAAGCCCCCTTCACACTGGCTAGCAAAAATCAAGAGACGGCCATTCATTTCCTATATAAGTATTAATTTCCTATGCATCCATTCATTAACTATGATATGGCATCAGGGCTTGAGTGACAGCGGCAAACAGGAGCCATAAGATCAGAACAGTCTTATGGGATGAATATCCATTCCAACTCCTGTCATTTTTTGACATTGCTAGGCCTTATTAAGGTTTTAGAAAGTATCTCAAGCAAAGGTCACACAATTATTAATTAAAAGTAAGGACATGGTGTTAAATGACATTGACATTGAACATTCTTCCTGAAAACAAATGTAACCTGAGGGACTAAGACTGAAAACATTTGGCTTCACCCATGTCCACTATAGACAAGGGGTTTAAATAGCAGAGGATGGATTAAAGAGATTAAGGAAATGTGGAACAGGTTGGAAGAGTAAATGCACAGGGTACAGACAGAGTCAAGATGGTGATAGAGAAAGACTGGTGAAAACGGAGGTAGCAGGTTGAACAGATTAAATGTCATGCTCAAATCTTTAGAAATCTTTTTTTTTTTTACAAAAATAAGTAAATGCTTTGTTTCCTTTCCCTCTTTTGTGGATCAGTGTAGGTTTATTCAGTTTGATCAGTAGCAGACCAGCAGCAACAATGTTGATCATGTGGAAGCATTTCAAGTTCTCCAGAGCTAGTAGACAAGCAATCTGTGATGACAGTTTATGGGATGGATGTATGGGAATCACATGATCAGAATAAATGTTAATTATATGCAAATAATACTACAATATGAAAAATGTTGTAAGCACTTTTTTTTTTTTTTTACATTTTATGCCATTTAGCAGATACCCTTATTCAGAGCGACTTATAATTCATAAAGTCTTATAATCCAAGCAATAGGTCAAAGGGACATGATCAAAGATCCAACAGTGGCAGCTTGGCAGAGGTGGGATTTGAATCCTGGTCCTTCTGAGCCATAGTTTATCTCAAACACTAGACTACCACAATCCCACATAGTCCCAATCATCCCACACCACTTGATCTGGTTGAAAACAATGCTTTGGCTTTTAGACCCCTCCCACATGCCACAGATTGGAGCTAGGTGCTTGAAAATGTTGTAATTCGGAGATCTTTGCGACATCTGCTACTTCCACAATTTACATCACCTTTCTTTTTTGTGTTGCAGTAATAAAAAAAACACCAATAAAACGCATTAATCCATTAATTCATTTTCTTGTCTGCTAAATCCGTGTGCCTTGTTGCCCACTAGCATAAACACAGGGGATAGATTTTCTTTTTAGTTTCAGCCTTTATAAATCTTTATTAATACACCAGTTTGAGAACATCCATGCAATTTAGGATGACTGCTTCATAAACAAGGTCTCTGGTGTAAGCTTGGAAGTTCCAAATGAAGCAGATGCGTTGGAGATTTGGTCCCATTTCACTCATTACACCAGATGGTGTGGTTCTGGTCAGAGAATAAAAACAAATGCACAAATCCTGTGAAATGTATCAGAAATGCCACCGTGTGACAGCTTGTTGCATTAAAGGCCAGAAGGCTTGCAGAGGTCGGGACTACGCGTGTTGCAAAATGTTCCAGTTTTGTGACGTATAAAGCAGTTCTGTTGTCATTTTACTGTGAACTAAGAGGCAGTGCTGGATGATGGACATTACATTACATTACATTACATTACATTGCATTTGGCAGACGCTTTTGTCCAAAGCGACTTACAATAGTTAAGTACAAAAATAATA
>JAUZST010008089.1:0-38989 GCA_034779995.1 Parotocinclus haroldoi | reverse complement strand
CTCCCATATCTCTCTGACCCGCTTTGTATCCGCTCTAAGTGGCGACTTGTGGCTTCTTTTTCTTATTCGCTTCTCACAATCTTTGGTCCGATTAAGCGGAATTTTGGTCCAAATAATCGAATAAAATTACATGTATAGAATAGGATTTGTTTTGGTACTTTAGGATTCGGTCCGAGTAAGCGGCTGGTCCCATTAACCAGATTCGACTGTATTTATATGTCTATTATTTTATGCAGGTATTTATTATTTTCATTTTACTACATCCCTGTAGTTTACACATGCTTTTAAAGAGTAATTACATACCAATGTTGGTGTCAAAAACAATCATTTGTGATTGGGAACAGATTCATCTTGGCTAGCATTAAGTAGAATATATTAATAATTTGGCAACTCATTCCTTTAAATAGAATCACTGTTCTTTTATTCAAGAGAATAAGCATTTGGGTTCCCAGCCAGTCAGCACAGACCTTTCAGTTTCAACTCAATGTGCTAAAACAGCCATTTAAGACAAGTGTTTTTATTTTGGTATTTCGCTACAATACAGTCGCAAACCATTAGGACAATTATTACGATAGAAAAACGTTCGATAGAAAAATTGCCTAGCATTCTCCAGATAAACCAGCCTACACCGTTTGGGGAGAGTATTACTCTTACCAGCACGTCATTGCAGATTTCCTTCAGCTCTGCCTCGATCTTCTCCCGATACTCCTTGGCCATCTGTTGCTTCTTGCCACCGCAATCCGTCTTCTGTTCAATGCTGGAGACGACCCTCCAGGAGGAGCGGCGTGCACCCACAACGTTCTTGTAGGCCACGGACAGCAGGTTGCGCTCTTCATTTGACAGTTCAGCACCAGCCTCCGTCACCGCCTTCATGCTGGCAGCCATGTCGTCGTAACGCTCGGCCTGCTCCGCCAGCTTGGCCTTCTGCACCAGTTCTTTTGTGTCCATGGTTTGGAACTTGAAAGAAATATATAGGCATTATTTCAGGAAGCTTCCTGCTATTTCAGTAGCTCTCAGGTAGATATGATATATTTGGGGATAAGCTGGTGCACATTACAAAACTTTGATTACTAAGATTTTCACAGTGTATTACAAATACTTTTAAATTGATCACCCACCTACTTACTCACTCAACCACTCAACTAACCACTCAATCCCCCAATCAACCACTAATTCACTCACGCTCACTCAAGCAAGTAACCAACCATTTGCTCAATCATGCTATCAACCACTTTGTTAAAGGAAGCAAATAACCAGCCAAACCTATCACACTCAAGTGACCAACCAGCCCTTCCCTCACAAAAGCAACCAAACAACCCATCATTCACAAAATAAACCAACCAACACTTAATTCACTTAGGTAACCAACCTTCCTTTTGCTCAATAACAATTAACCATTCGCTCAAGAAATCAATCTTTGCTCACTCAATCAATAAAATAACCAACAATATTTGGTTAACCGTGATTGATCTTTGTCACGGTTTGCATCGTTGTCAAATGCCACAACGTCATTGCGGAGATATCATGGACCTTCTCGCTACGGGCATCTGATGGAATCGTTCCACTAGAGGGCGCAACCCTACATCATACAGTCGAATCCGGTTAATCGGACCACATTGGGACGCGATGGTTTTTGATTAATCGAACATGCCCTATGTTACAAGACGGGACGTGCTATAATTTATGTAACATATTAAATGTTTATTAAACCTTTATTGTACGATTTACACGCATAGCGAACGAACAAACAAGAACTACTGTTGCTTACCAACTTTGTTCATTGAAAAATAAATTTGCCACCAAGTTTTTCGAAACGATCTCCAACACAATGTATAGATACTCAGCATGCGAAGTAATAATACTGTAAAAAACTAATTCTTACAAAATTCCAGTCAACGTTTGAAGAACTTATCCAGTGGGATCTGATACCTTCTCTTGACGGACTGCACTTGAACAAGAAAGTGGTGGGCGTGGTCACCTCCCGCTGGTTTTGCTCTTGTCAACACAACTTTTCAGATTTCCTGAGCTTCGATGAAAGCATAAATTCTCCCGGGGATCCCAAAAATCCTCCCATATCTCGCTGACCCGCTTTATATCCGCTCTAAGTGGCGACTTGTGGCTTCTTTTTCTTATTCACTCTCACGTTCTTTGGTCCATTTAAAGAGAATTTTGCTCCAAATAAGCGAATAAAATGACACGTATATAATAGGATTTGTTTATGTACTTTAAGATTCGGTCCGAATAAGCAGCTGGTCCCATTACCCGGTGGTCCAATATAATAACTATATATCACCCCACCACCCCATTACCCCTCTCAAACCAAGCAAGCATCTTGATCCCAGATTTCGAAGTATTTTTTCCCAATTATATTATATATCAAAACTACATGTTCTTAACAATTGTGAGTCATTTATTTTATTTTCTTCTGTTCCACAGGTTGAGTTTCAAGCTATTGATGGTTTCTTTGCAACAAGTCCGCCTATCATGGTTCACATCTCTATTCGCACAGCAGAAACAAACGCTCCTCGAGTTTCCTGGAACATGGGTATTTTTAAAAATAACCAGATCGGTTTTTAAAAAAAAAAAGATTTTAAACTTGGCCGGTCAAGATATTTCAACTTGCTTTAAGTTTGCTACTTTATGTTAGCACTGGATTTATAGCATTCCTAACCATTGCTAATTGCTAATCGGCTAGCAGTGCACTAGCTGTGTTATGGCTTGTGATTTTACTTAATACTTTTTTTCATGTTTTATTAATATGACATAGTTTTTAAAAAACGTGTGCATTAGTCCTTTATTTGTATAATATTAATGAAGTATCTAATGAATTGTTTTAGGCAAGTGGGAGGTAATTAAGAAAAGTAGTTTTCCAGCTCTAAACTTCATTAGCGTCCCTTAATTGTTAGCAAGATCAGCATTGCAAATCTAGTGCAAACCTACAGAAGCTTCATACAACATAATATCTTGGCTGATGACCTTAACTGGGGTAAGGACAGCTGATTAGTTGTGTTTACCCAAACTGTTGCTTTAAATAAGTCAATCAAGTTAAATGATTCATTTATATCCATTTAAACCTGTCAATATGACACATTATTCTCTGTGCAGGACTTGATCTCCTGGAGGGTCAATCCAGACCAATCACGTGGGAGAACCTGCAGATCGTTGATAACGACAACATTGATGGTGTCTCTCTGGTGGCTGTGCAAGGTCCCCTACATGGACGACTTACCATTCGAGGTGTAATAAATAGGAATTACTAAATAGTAATATGAGATATTATAGAACAACAATGTGATATTATCCTACTCTGTGTCAACAATCAGAAAGTGTCAATCCAGTCAGGATCAATCTCGTTGCCATAACAGAAATCCTGCCATACTTCTCTCCATGTATTTTCTGCCTATTATGTGTCTGTTTCAGAAGGCATGTGTGAGGTGGCTAACATGTGTTCACTAATCAGGTATAAAACGCACTGGCGACAGTTTGCCTGGGGGTATTAGCAAGAAGACGTCTCTAGTGTCCCAGAGATCTTTAATTCCACTCCAGTGGGTGGAGGGATGGCCATTGTTTCTGCACAGCGCCTGAATGAAGCAGATTGTAAAGACTAATGCCATTTCATGCTGCTGTGCACCCGGGCCAGATGCACTACACAAGGTCATTTTCCTGCCAGCCTGGTTAGCTTAGCAAGCTTTGAGTGGCGATCAAGCTAAAATGATATAGTATTAAAAAGATTGGTCGCAATGTCTGTTTGGTTTGAAGAAAGCAAATCATCAGCCTCGAATAATTTGTAATTGAACATTTGATCAGTAGCAAAAGTATACATTTTATATGCTTAGAACTTAAGAAAACTATTGGTTACTCGTTATGGAATACCTGGTTTGCATGCTGTCAAGGTCTATAGTCAAATCAGTTCCTTATTAAAGACCACCTTTATCCCTGAGACCCATAGAGAATCCCCTATCTGGAGGACTTTGATGGGCTCTGGCAATTGGTTTATGTGAATCTCTGAATTAGATAACCAAACTCTTTAAGGAGTATTGCTCCAGTACCTCCTGTCAAAGTCAGTGCTTCATCTTTCTCCATGCACATTTCTCTGTTGCTCTCAAACAAAATTAAAGGTCTATGGAGGTTCTGGGATAAGTTCGTCTTTTAGGGAATACTCACACTGTGCCTGGTTGCCTTGTGTTGTGCCTGAGCATGATTGACCAAAAACAATAAACAGAATTACCTACTGTTTTTCACACAACTCAGCAGTTTCGTAATAATTGTAATCGACTCCATTTGCATTCTTTCAGGCAGATTTCACCCTTGCATTGGGAAAATCGTTTTGACCGCTGCTTTTGTTTAGCGGTAGCAAATCCAAGTCAAGAAACTGAGACTTTACTGGAGTCTTTAAATGAGAGTGGTTCTTAACCTTTTAAGATAATGAGCCCCTTTATAAATTCAGTGAGACCAGAAAAAGGTGCACATGAACATAAGGCTTCCTCCTAATACCTCATGTCTTGGGTGTCCATGCTTCACAGGTTAAATCCATGTAATAAATAATTGCCTATCCTGCAGGGATGTTATTACCACCTGAATGCAGTAATTTTATAACTTAGGACGTCTCAAAAACTAGTCCAAACAATTCACATTCTTTTTCGTCAATAACATTGTATATCAACTCTCTATGATTTTTTTCTATTGATACCAATCCTTCCATTTGACCATAACTGATTGAATGTATCTGATTTCTTCCAGGTGGGAAGGGTTTCATGTTCAAAGTAAAGGACCTTCGTGAGGGCGTGGTTGTTTATCATCATTCTGATAGTGACACCACAAGGGACCACATTGTTTTCAGAATCATGGATGGCCGCCATAGCATCCGCCACAAGTTTCCCATCTACATCCTCCCTAAAGATGACGCCCCTCCATTCCTCATCAACAACGTGGCCATTGAGGTGCAGGAAGGAGGTTCTGTGTTGATAGAAGAGTACATGCTTCTGGCATCAGACCTGGACTCCAGTGATGACTATATTCAATACAAACTGGTTACTTTTCCACGTACTGGAGACCTTGTGAAAAAGAACTCCATACATGAATCAGGTCTGTAATCGATAGCATTTCCTCACAGTTTCGAAGCTTTTTTTGCCTAATGCTGATGTTTGACATGTTTTGATGTAACTGAGTTGCTGTAACTGATCGTATCAGTCTAGATCAATGTGTGACCCAGTGGTGATGTTGGTCAGGTGTTCCAGTAAAAAGTTTCATACAGAGGGACCTGTTACAGGGCCTGATCTACTACAGACACTCAGGAGAGGAGATGTTTCAAGACTCGTTCGACTTCGTTCTCTTAGACATCCATGAACCTCCAAATACATCTGACAGACACGTAAGGAACCATAATATACAAGAAAATATTAAAGTGTAATCTCGATTAATTTAGCTTTGAGGTTAATGGTATACCGTAAATCCCATTTAATTACTTTACTTAATTTCTAACTTGATTTAAGACAGATTTTCTCTTGGTCAGTTAAGTCAACAAGCAAAAAAAAACCTGTACAAATGGGGATGAAACAGGGGATGTGATATAGGGTTTATATTTTTAAATACTTTGGTCATACTTATGGTACAACCTCACAAAGAACAATCTTGGTGTAAATTGTTCAGTTACAAGCTTACATAAATGATCAAAAACACTGTAGAACCAACATGTATGTATGATGAAATATAAACATTAATAAATAAGCAGAAAAAGACTGTGGTGGCCAAGGGCTTAAGATACTGGACTATGAACCAGAAGGTCCAGGGTTCAAATCCCACCTCTGCCAAACTACCACAGATGGGTTCCTAAGCATGACCCTTAACTCATGATTGCTTGGATGGATTGTGACTGTATGAATTGCAAGTCGCTCTGGATAAGGCCGTCTGCTAAAAGACATAAATGTAAATTTACATCACTGGCTGCACCAAACCAAGAGGAAATGCTTAAGGTCACTTAAAACAAACACTAATTTCCAGGATACCAGCTTCCAGAGTTAAAAGACAGATTTGTATTTCTAAGTATACTTTCATATAATTATTTTGACTGGATAATCGTTAAGCGGCGTTTACTTGCATAATCTATTTGCTATTGCCGCATGCAACAGTCATTGTTGCATTGTAATTACTTTATGCTACTTTATTTTTATTACCGTTATTATTGCTTTAATTTTGTACTTAACTATTGTTTTGTACTTAACTATTGTTTTGTACTTAACTATTGTTTTGTACTTAACTATTGTAAGTCGCTTTGGACAAAAGCGTCTGCCAAATGTAATGTAATGTAATGTAATTTACAGCTTGCTCTGCCTCCCTAACAGACGGTGATAGTCCATGTGTTCCCTGTGAAGGACCAGCTGCCAGTGGAGATCTCTGGTACACTTCGGTCCATTACAGTGAAAGAGACAGAGCTTGTTTTCATCACACAGAGCCACCTTCACTTCCAAGCCCCTGAGCACCCTGATTCTGACCTCATGTACCTCATCACCCAGCCTTGTTTTAGTCCCACCAAACCTGGGTGTGCACTTTGTCTTAAAATCTAAACATGTTAAACTGTTTGTTTACTTTAGAATGCATGATTCAGGATTTGATTTAAGGACTTTAACCACGTCTACTTGTATTCGCATACCTCTGCGGTTAGCTGGATTTAAACTGTTTGATCTATTTTTTATGTGATCTGATCTAATATACAATTGAGTAAGCTGATGTTTTCACTTGGCTGTGTAACAGAACTGTATCCAGGTAATAGGGATAATCCACATATGCAGGTAGAAATGCTCCCAAGATCTAATCTAAGATCTAAGATCTAACAATCTAAACCTAGGTTATAATAAACATTTTAGGCATTGTTGATTTATAACGTATCTGTTAAGATTATTGTGTTTTCATCTCTGCTAAATCATTCTCTTTCTAAAGGCTACCAGATGCAGGCAGACTTTTCTACTCAGAAACTGCAAAGTCCATGAAAAAAGATGCCATGGTCCCGGTGCTTAAGTCGTTCACTCAGGTCTCACGCAATGTTCATGCTACCATGTCCTGTTTCTTAAATCATTTACTAAGACGCTCCAGATATGTTCTATGTAAATATTATGCTTGTTTTTTTCCCCCAGCATGCAGTGACCCACCATAAAGTGGGATACATGCCTCCCATAGAGGAAATTGGTCCTGAACCACTTTTTGTGCAATTTGGCTTTTCTGTAAATGACCAGAAGGGCGGCGCTCTGACTGGGGTCATATTCAACATTACAGTCACACCGGTGGATAATCAGGCTCCACAGGTAATGCAGCAGCAATCAGATTGATATTAATATATTGAACTGACATAAATACTGCTTGCTGTTGAGCAGATTTAATTGTGCTGTTCTGTAATTAATGTTTTCGTGTAGAAAAATGATAAGCTAGATGTAGGGCAGCTGTTATGAAATGATAATAATAATAATAGGAAACATTAGTTATTTCTTGGTTATGAGTAACAATTGAACGCTGCTCTTTTTTTATCTTCTGATCTTTGTAGAGATATTTTGGGATGTAGTACTGTGAAAAAGATTAGACATACCTTTGTTTTAGCAATGGTATAATGGCCATATATATTATTTCAGTTTCTTTATCCGAACCAGAAAATACAGGAAATTTGTATGCCGTTTAAAAAAAACTGAAAAAAATAAGAATCGAAGTTTGAACATTTGGGACTAATCATCAACAGTATGTTTTATATGATCAGCATGCCATTGCTAAAACAACAAATCTAACGGTGACCTAAGACTTTTGCATAGTATTGTATATACACCACAGTACTATATATACTATATATTACACCACAACCATTTGTGAAAAGCCAACTCTATTTCAAACGAACATTTCCCTTTTTATTGCTGGCCTGCAGATGTTCACTAACCTGCTGCGGGTGGAGGAAGGTGGAAGCAGTGTCCTTATAGAGGAACACCTTTTAGTGCACGATGCAGACACTCCAAAGGAGGCGCTCAGGTTTGTGGTGCGGCTGCAACCCCAGCATGGGAGACTTGAGTTGCAAGGAGTAGTACTATCTGAGGGGGAGAGTTTCTACCTACAGGACCTAAAAGCCCTGAGAGTCAGGTAGGAAAGGACAGGAATAAAGAGAGAAAAGCAACCAGTGCTGCACCTGTTAACAGAGATATGGCTCTGACTGTTATACTTGTGGTAGATATATCCACGACGACTCTGAGACTACAAAGGATAGTGTGGGCCTCACAATTACAGATGGAATCAACTCAGCTCAGAGTGATCTCTTAGTGCAGGTGAGTAACCAATAAATCCGTCTGTTCCCTGAGTGATATTCTAGTGCCCTGCCCAGACTATGCATCCACCTGTGCCCCATAAATCATAGCATCAGCTCCAGACAAACACCACCCTATGCAATCCTAGCCATTAAAAAGGGGAGTCAAACATTTTGTTTGAATCACAGTTTGAACCCGTAAAAGCCTGAACCTCGTGGTCCAATATATGCATTATTAGAGGGTGAGCTAGTATCCAGAACAAAACTTGCATAATATGCTAGGTAAATAGGCTGGCTAGCTAGGTAGCCAAGATAATGTTAAATTAAAAACAGCTAACGTTGTTTATTTGTACAAAATTAACAACAGTTATAGATATTACTAAGAACGGGATCGATGTCAGCAAGATTACTAAAAGGATATACATTTTTTAAACGAATTTTACCTACAAGGTCTGTACAGTAACAGGCTACCTTTTGAACGATGCAACACATACAGGGTTGGATTTTGTCCGTGAAACTAACCAGCATTTTGTGAAAGCACGGTGCATAACAGGTAATAAGTGCAGGGTAAAAATATGAAGGGTTAAGCAGAGATTCTTATTTACATGTCATTCTTGTTCATAGCATCTAGTCGTTCTGAAAGGGAAAGGTGTAAAAATCTTCCTATGGTCTATTTTTCTAATAGCTTTTAGACTACGGAAAGAGGTTACATTTTCATTTTCACTGGTACTGTACAACCCAGGATGATCTAGAATATGAATGTTAATACCCGCTGCTGTCTTCTTTTAAATATTTTTAGATCTTCCCTGTGAATGACGAGCCCCCACAGTTGGGCTCAGGTCTGAGAGCTGGACTGACCTGTCATGAGGGCAGTCGGGTCCAGATCACCACTGAGTATTTATTCGCTACTGACATTGACAGCGATGACAGCAGACTTACCTATATGCTGGCTCGAACCCCAGCTCGTGGGGTACTGCAGCGGAACGGGGTGACTGTGGACAAATTTTCACAGCTAGACGTTCTCAACGGCCTCATCTTCTACCTGCATACCGGTAAGAAGAGAGTCTGGTGGTGACATTATCATGTAATGAGCTTAGAGCATGACGTACATGTTAATATGACATGCTGTAGTAAATATAAGCTGTAGTGAATGTACAGTATGTCTAAAGTGTATTTATTTTCAGAATTTGCGGATATGTGTTTAAAATTAATGCTCTAAATTGCATTTAATTGTGTTTCTATGTGTGTAGGAGGTGAAATTGGTCCAGACCCCATGCTGGATATTGTTACTCTCATAGTATCTGATGGGGAGGCTGGGACAACGGATGGCTGCTGCCAAGAAGACGCCATTCCACCACCCATCCCCTTGCATGACACACTCCCTGTTTATGACCTTAACATAACTGTGCTTCCTGTCAACAACCAGCCACCGTCCATCATTATTGGTAATGCTCAACTATCAAAACCGCTTTATTAAATGTATCTGCAGATCAATCAAATTTAAGGGAAAGACAGTTGAGACACCTTTCCAGATGACCCATTACTGTGTTTTATAAGATCTCAGACCTTAAACCTGAGAAAGACTCTCACTGAGGTCCCCCGGTGAGGAAGAAACCAGTAAGGGTTGTTAAATTGCAGTCTATGCTTAGAATGCCAGAACAGGAAGAGGATAAAGGGAAGGGGAGAAGATGCCCAACAATGCTCATCACCACACACAACCCAGAAGGATAACCAAAAGCTATGGATAAATCAGCATCTGAATTCCTGAGCACAAATGTAAACAAGCAATGTCAGAATGGGCAGATGTTGGCAAAAGTATCGAACACAGTAGTAGAAAAAAGCCAAAAGCCGAACCAAAGCATGCATAATCAACAAATAAACAAATTTAAATCGATTATCTAAAATGATTATCAAAGGGAGTTTCAATGAACACAATGAAACGCATGAGAATGAACCACAACTCTGATTTGCAGGCTCAAAATGCGGAAGCAACACAAATGACATAAGTGAACTTTGGCATGCTTAGGCTCAAATAACATCCCCACACACAGAAAGAGACATATGGACCAGAAGGTCCAGGGTTCAAATCCCACTTCTGCCATGCTACCACAGTTGGGTCCCAGAGCAAGACCCTTAACCCTTAATTCAAACAATCCACAGTACGGGTCATAACAGTGGTCCGTTCCAGTCCAGGGTTTTGGTGAAATCTCTCCAGACAGCTTCTGAGTGTCAGAGGTTCTTGGGTCGAAGCTGGTCTGGTGCACACAGAAGACCAGGGGTGCTGCACAGGACACCCCGTCCTATGCTTTTGTAGACCTCGGTACAAATACTTCCACTAATCTTTGAATTACTTTTGTTATTTGCTTCATTGAGTTGTTCCTCTTCTTGCCAACATAAAGAATAACAGTGAAAACATGCCAACACTGTGATTCCAGTCATTTCATTCTGTGAATACTGATCACTACTAATTCAAGGCTTATTCATTCACGTGTCCATTTAAGACACATGCACTTTGTTCCCTCTGAGTATGACGAGCATTAGGAAACCACACACATTCTGATGAAGAACTGTCAGGAATGCTCAAGCCAAGATAGGGATTTGTTGTAAATCCCCAGACCGGGCGACTCTGTAGTTATCAAGGAAAAACAGTGATCACTGGGAAACAATGAGAGGAAGCAGCAAAGAAATTACAGCATGCAGACTGTGGGTTTATTTGGGGGCAGAGAAGCTATGCACAGCTGGCTGGCATTAGGGATGGAGCCTATAGGAGAACTATATAACTGTTAGTACTTAGCATTTTACGTAATCACATCTCAATGGATAATAAGGCACAAAAAAACAATAGAGCTTCCAATATTGAGAAAAGACAAAACACAGGCACAGCCATCTCCTTTTGCCAAAATTGACTGGTGAGCCCTTAAATCTCCAAATCCTTAGGAAAAATGACAGGGATTCTCCAGAACTAACCTAATGGATGACAAAATCTAGCTGTTTAATTAACGTTGTCTGAAAATGACATTCGGAAATGAACATTAGGAAAGTGACACAAAAGGTAATCTGGCTTTCCTTCCTCCCTCATTGAGCTTTAAAGGTTTTATCACCATTATTCCAGACTGATGGTCATTAATTTGTTGCAGAGCTTGATCCAAGCAGCCTCATCTCTGCCCAGTCCCAATTCACCGTTTATCAGTGGAATAAATGGGAGCAGATGCAAGGGGTAGGCATGATAGCTTTATCAGCATCCAGGTGGCTGGAGCCTGTGCAAAAGCTGAAAGAGTGAGGATCAGGAAAATATAACATTAGAAATAGAAGGTTAGTAGCCAGAAAGTGTTAAAAACAAATGAGAGGGGAAAAAAAACATGTCTATTAAAGATAAAAAAAATGTCAGTCTGTGGTTTACAAGGCCTTTCATAACATTTGTTAATATACAATGGCATGGTGATTATTTGTAATCCATAAATCTAGGCAAACTGCAACAAGTTCTTAGCATTAGCACTCGTTTTAATACACTTTAAAGGGATTTGCTGACTGACATGCTGTATGTCCTAAAGCACCATCCATGAGCAGCACTATCTTGGTTCATAGAGTTATGTTTCCTCCTGGGAACATCATTTAAGCCAATTTAAGCCATAATTGCACTGTGACTCACCGTTTTTCAAAACCTGATCATTAATAGAAAAAAGGGAAATAGCATCTGAACGTAATGAGCTTTAGCCCTAAGTTTCTCTTTGTATTTCTTTGTTAGGAAACAGGTTGGTTGTGGATGAGGGTTCAAGTGTGTGTCTCTGTAATGGTGTACTGAGCGCTACAGATCCTGACACTAACCCAGACCTGTTAATCTTTCACCTGGAGAGCTCACCTCAGTATGGATTCCTGGAAAACACCCTTCCCTCACCAGGCTTTGAAAAGAGCAATGCTGGAATCCAAGTGGGTCAGTGTTCATCCATGCTGCACTTATTGACACAATGACATGTTTGTTTGAAATTTCACTAAGCGATATTATCTGAATGAAGTTTCTTTCAGCCAGCTCCATCTCAGCTCTGGATTCATCAACTACATCCAGTCAGTTCACCAAGGTGTGGAGCCAACAGCAGACCAGTTCACAGTCAGCATCAGTGATGGAGTTCATAAGTCAGACCCCGTACTCATCTACATCGTTATCAATCCTATTAATGATGAGACTCCAGCTTTGCTCCTGCACAACTTCACGGTATTTGCTGTACAATGTTCTACTCATTGTTTTTCATATATCCACCTATAGCTCTTAAGTAATAAATGTAAGCTCTATAAGTTTTACAAACCTACCGATTTAACTAGCTGGAGGATGATCCCCCAACAGACCTGTTCTCCCTCAGATATAATATGATACACTGTGTCTATTAGTGTTGTAGTGCTCTCAGGGTAAGGTAAATTCAGAAATTAATGTTGAGGCCAGCATTAATTGTAAACTGAATTTTTAATTTAGAATGATTGAATTTACGCTGTAAACATTCCATTCAATTAGAATAAATCAGTCCTTTTTGTACAGGCCTAAATAAAATGTACACTCTAACTGGCTAATGGGGATAAAATATTTTGATTGTGCTCCTCTCGTTTACTATGGAATCAATGAATTTTATTTTGAACAATCTGTCCACCATTATTTGCTTCCAAATGTTGTCTTAGTGTGAATAATAATATAATGATAAGAAATTTAAAAAAAAAATAGATTAGAGACTATTGAATGTTATTTTTATCATTTTATTATTATTTATATATCACATCATATTATTTATTCATATCAACTTATTTCATGTATAATAAATGAATAAATATTTTGCATTTTATTTTTTTTATTCTTTTATAATGACAAAAATCTTAACCCATACTCAACTAGGTCTTGTTCTGGCTCTTGACTCGACCTGGTAAGTCCTGGTCAGTCTTGACTACAAAACTAGTATCTGTGTCTGACACCCAAACTGGCTGGAATCCCAGTAAAGCTCAAAAGTGCTTTACTTTTACATTTACATTTAGTCATCTGGCCGACACTCTTATCAAAAATGATTTACATTTGATACAATTTTACAATCCAAGCAATGTGGGTTAAGGCTATTGCTCAAGAACCCAACAGTGGAAGCTCAGTTGAGGTGGGTCTATAATTATGGACTTTATTATTTATAAATAAATATTAATGTTGTTGTTGTTATAGTTATAATAATAACAATATTATTATTATTATTATTATTATTATTATTGTTACTGGCATAATAATTATAACTATTATTATTGTTGTTGTTATTATTACTGGCATAATATAATTATTACTATTATTATTTTTGTTGTTGTTGTTTTTATTGTTATTAGTGGTAGTACATGGACTTTCTTTGTGTCCATTTATTTTCCCTAATTAAAGGTGATGGAGGGAGGAATGAAAGATTTGAACCCTGCTATTTTAGATGTAGTAGACCTGGACACTCCACCAAATGCTTTGAGTATCACCATCCTTGATTCTCCTGTTCATGGAACTCTGCTGAGTGGCATCTATGGATTTGACATGAGTAGATATAAGGACATGGGCCCAGAACTTCTGAAAAGGAGTCCACCTGTGCAATCCTTCACCATTCAAGCCCTACAACAAGGTCAGTTCTGTTTCAGGCACACTAGAACCTTTGATTCTGTTATTTTTTTTATTTTACTCTCTTTGCCAACAAGGTTCTGAAGCGAGTTCCTATTCTATACAATATTTTTCCATTACGAAATGCAAATTTTGCCAGGGGCGTTCTATAGCATCACAAGGTCAACTTATTAACAGTTATTTAAAAATGCTTCATGTGGTCTACAAGTCAACTGCTAATAAATGTCAAGAACAGCTGTACTTTTAATGGAAATAACAGCCAAAGGAATTGGAAGGGATCTGGTAATGGTATTTGTGAACATTTGTGAAAAAGAATGGTTGATGTTTAAAGATGGTTATAGAAAAATAAATATTGGGTCTTACCATAAGGCCCCTCCTAAGGGTGCTGGTTTGTGAGGTCCAGACTTGGTGAACAGATGTTGCAGAAGGCAGAGGTCATAAAAAGCCTGTGGTGCTTCTGCTACATCTGTGAAGCAATTTCCTGTGCAATTGCTTCACTATATAAGGTGTACACAAGCTGTACCACTAGTGAGGTGAACACAAAGTAACGAAGACTCACACACAGGTGACCAAGGAACTGGCAATAAACAAAACATCCTGACAGCAGTGTTATTTTTCGATGAACATATTTACATTTATGTATTTACCTTTAATCGAGTAGCAGCTTTTATTCAGGGCGACTAACAACTGATACCAAGAGCACAACATGGTATGTGTGTTTATTAGTTTTCGGACTGTGGGTCTTTGTATCTGAGTTTACCCTGGTTTCCTTTTTCCTTTACCTTTCCAAAAATGGCAGTACATTGAGTGGTTATTCTAAATTGCAACTTGGTGTACATCAGGGTGTGATGTCCTGTGACGGATTTTCCACATTCTAATGACCATACTGTGCCCAATGTTTTAGAATAGGTACTGGACTCACCCTGACATTTTACAAGGGATTAAATTACGTACTTTGTTACTGTTAATTAGTGGTATTTGTACTGACAAACACGCTGGCAGGCGCTTAGGTGGCACAACGGTCTAATGCTCACCACCCCTGGAGCCATCCAGTCAGGTTAGTTGTCGCAACAGCAGACCAGTTCACAGTCAGCATCAGTGATGGAGTTCATAAGTCAGACCCCGTACTCATCTACATCGTTATCAATCCTATTAATGATGAGACTCCAGCTTTGCTCCTGCACAACTTCACGGTATTTGCTGTACAATGTTCTACTCATTGTTTTTCATATATCCACCTATAGCTCTTAAGTAATAAATGTAAGCTCTATAAGTTTTACAAACCTACCGATTTAACTAGCTGGAGGATGATCCCCCAACAGACCTGTTCTCCCTCAGATATAATATGATACACTGTGTCTATTAGTGTTGTAGTGCTCTCGGGGTCGTCTCAGGGTAAGGTAAATTCAGAAATTAATGTTGAGGCTGTGGAGGACAGTCTTGATATTGTAACAATGACCACTGCTGGAGCTGGGGTCTGTACCAGGGCAAACTTATCTCTGTGCCCTGTGTTTTCTGGGGTAGGTGCTGGACAACCTAAACCAATACTGCACTGCTTGTTAAGGTTCCTACCTTTTCCCTTGCGGTGCTTGCTGTTACAGAGCAACCGGTGAGGCGGTTTAAAACCAGTGTTTAGTTAACGACCTGATGGCGAACACCTGAGCCTCCCTCTACTTAAGCAGGAGTTCTAGCAGTGTTCGTGGCCAGCTCGTTTCACTTCATCGTGCACCCAACCACCGGTGCGCACGCGCTCAGGCACGCCTTGACATGCTGGACGTTTGCACGCTCAGTTTTTCGGCTGGTAACGTCCTGGGGCTTTTAGTGCCGACGGATGGGGAAACCCCTGAGGTATTTAGCGTTTGAAGGACATTTTTAGGGGTTTCTGTTCCGTTGCTATGTGCGCTTCAGCTCGGCTTATACGTGCGGTCCTCGCCCCGCCTGAGCCCGCGCCCTCTCCATCTTCGGCCACTATTTAGCCTCACTCGACACTTCTTAGAGCCTCGCTCTAGTCAGCTGCCCTCTCAGTTTGAGACACGCCCCGGCTAGAGCCGCCACCCGGCTGCGTGCTGAAAATATACGCGCCCCGGCATGGCTTTCTCGCGCTACATGTGTGCTCGAGCTCACGCTCGTTCCACGGCGTTTCAGCGCCTTACGCGATCGATCTGCGCTCGTTTGAGCACACGCTCGCCCCCTGGTGCTTCGGCACCTTTCGCAATCTATTCGCTCCTTTGATCTTTCGCTCCTTTTTTTCCCTTTTCAGTTTGGTTCCCCATTATTATTATACGCCGTGAGATTCCTCGGTCCTGCATAGTTGGGTCTTAACATCCTGTAACACTGATAGCAATTTCCTTTTCAGTAAATACTGTACAATGTTGCAAAGTGCCTGTTTGCATTACACCATCTACAGACACTCCCTGACTCTGCACCTTTTGTGATGGTCAACAGGAATGAAGATCATGTACATTCACGATGACACAGAAACCCTGGAGGACTCTTTTGCTATGCAGCTGACAGATGGCAGGCACGCTGTCCAAGGGACGGCATGGGTCCGTATCCTTCCAGTCAATGATGAAAAGCCCCGGCTGATAAAGTAAGGATGCCCTGGGATACAGTCCAAGTCAAAAGGAGGGGTTTTAAGGGAAATACGTTTTGCAAATGGGTGGGAAACGTACACCTCATTGACCATGTTCATGTCATCCCTTCAGAAACAGGTTGCATATATTGTTTTAGGATGCATTTGTGGTTCCAAACTTTGCAATAGCTCCAACACTGCCATGGATTTTGTGTATATAGGAACACAGGTATTGATGTGGAGGCCTTGGAGAGAAGAGTTATCTCCAGTGTGGTGCTGGAAGTGGAGGACCATGACACCCCGAGCAATCGTGTCTACTATGTACTCAACGAAAGTCCCAGATTTGGGCTTCTGCAACTCAAGGTTAGCTTCCTGTAACATAATAATGTACACACGTTTTCCTGATAGTCAGAACAATACTTTACAATTTAAACTTGGGGAAATGAATTGATGCTTGCTTAATAATCTAGGTAGGTAACTCTCACAAAGTTGAATCAGTTCATCTAGACACAGGGCCATTCTAGGAGATTAAGTCTTTTGTGAGGCAAGAGGGGGCTGCTGTATTTTCAATGTTAACATATTGCATTTAAACAAACTTAAAAACAACAACAATAAATTTTTCACATTTTTAGGGGTACTTGCACTCAATGTAAGGGTTCCTAAGTGCCCCTTAAACAACCGCTGTTATGCATTGGTGCTTTTATCGGTCATTGTGCAAATGTGCTGCATATAAGCCAGGAAGATTTTCCAACTATTCCATCTACGTCACTTAGATGAGTGATGAAATGTTTCCTCTGCGAAAATCCAGATGAACTGATCCAACTTTCTGATCCAACTTTCTGCGATATGAAAATAATGTTATTATTTCTGACATTTTACTTGAACAATGATTCAAACCAATGAAAATGAATGCAGTGAAAAAGTAATCAGTGACATGTGAGCTTGTTGATTCAGCTGTGCTTCTATATTTAGCATTTTTCTTATTTATTAGCTGTATAGTGGAGCTGCTTAGTAACCACATCCCTATCTGTCTCTTTATCATGTGTAATTATGACCTCAGGTGATAGTTCAATCAATAATACTCAAATGAGCCATAATTCAAGCCCCCCCCCCCCTTCTGCCTACATGCCCAATTATGTGTCTGTGTGACGCTTGACTTGGTCGGAAGGCACCACAGGGATTTAAACTACGACTAGGAATTGGTGGATCATCTTCTTACTGCAAAATCCCAGTTACTTAAATACATAAAATATCACATTTTAAATAAATCGTAATTTTTTTTTTTTTTTATATATATATTTCTCAATACTTCTCAGAGCTGTAATAACTACCTCACAACTGCCTTTAAGTTTTCATCGTTTTAAGTAAACAGCTTTTTTTCTTCTTTCATTGATACTAAGGCCAGACTTTTTTAATTGCTTGTTCCTCGGACGTCCCCACATAAGAATCTACTGACTAGGGAGGAAAAAATATATATCTATTTTTCAGCACTTTTCAATTTCTCGAGGACTATGAGAAATCAATACAAGGAAGGAGGAAGAAATAAAAAAGATTTTTTTAATTAAAAAATAAATTGTTTAACCTACAATTAAATTAAAGTGAATCTGGAAAAAATGAACAGAAGAAAATGGGTTTTTTGTTTTTTTAATTTCAACCATTGGTGCTGCGGTCGATCCGAGAAATACCAAAAAAAATGTTTATTTTTTTATGATCACCGGCAGATCCGCGAAACAAGCAATAAAAACAGTCTGGCCTAACGGAATAGATCAACAGGTTAATAATGGAATATTCCACTAACAGCATGCTGTGCTCATGTATTGATGTACCTTATTGGAATTTGTGCAGACAGAAGCTGGATGGGCAGACCTGACTGCTGGCCATAATTTCACTCAAGAAGACGTGGAGATGAACCGACTGTGCTACAAGCACACCACACTCGTTGGGTTCAAAGGCCATGATCGGTTCCACTTTTTCCTTAGCGATACAGAAAATGAGACGCCTCCACATAGGTTCTTCATCTCTGTCCAAACTGTTGAAAAGGGTACTCAATTTCATTTATGCATAAAGATTCACCACAGAGATCAGTAAACTGATCAGCTAGTATACATGCACTTGAGTAATCCGATAAGGGGAAACCTCTTGGTTTGTATGACTCGGGCAATAATCAGATTTCTACTTTGCAACCAGCCAATAATCTCACAGAAAGGAGCTTCAAAATGTAATATTAAATAATCGAATTATTAATGTTCTCAATTATATACTGCATTTGGGAGTCTCCCTAAAACTGTCTTACTGCATCTTACTGTGTTTTATTCCAACGTTTCCAAATGCCATGAGAAAACCCATCATTGTCAATAAAAAGAAGCCACGTAAAGCCAAATCTTTGGAATGAGCAGACCTGGCAACCATATGAAGTGCATATAAACATTCTTGTTGTATCTAGTGACATAGCGTTTGTTGTAGATCAGTTTACTTACAGTTTACTTTTAGCCTCCTCTTCTCTTCCTGTGTTAAGCAGGTATAAAAAGCAACACAGAAACCCAGATTGGGTTCAGAACACGGAGAAACGGGCTTAAGCCAAACCACATTACAAATACTCTGGCATTGAACCACTAAATTTAATTTTCACCTTTAAAAAACTAACTGAAAACACAACCCTTCCTATGGCTGCAATGGCCTTTGCCAAGTAAGTGAAACAAGGAAGTGTTGCAAGTCAGGTGATTCTGGCTTTGGTTTCTGACCAGTTCAGGTGGAGGAGAGGTGAGAAAGTCAAACAACTTTAAACTCCCAGCGAGTGTTTATTATTAATGGACCACAGAGGTAACATCTGTAGTCTTGTCCCTGATCCCAGACCCATCCTCTCATCCGCAGGGGCAGGACACACAACACCTACAAAGTCACTTTTACTGTGACTTTGCTTTGAATTTGGCTTGGCATTGATGTCGGTGTAAGATGTACTCTTTTACACTGACATCAATGCCCGTTTTTAAAAGTCTGTCTAGGTAACGTAATTATCGAGCTGCTTGTCATTGTGATGAAATAACATGGTCCCCAACCTTCTATTTGTCAATTTCAAGTACAAAATTGACACCAATCTACTGGATTTATAAGAGTACAGGTAGTCCCTGATTTGCAATGAATAAGTTTAATATATACTGTATAGCGGTTCACAGACATGTTTAATACTGTACACTACCCTCACCGCGGCTTTTCCTCACTACATTACCCAGCACTCATCGCTCTCATCAGGTCATGCACTGTGGAGTTCCAAATCAAGCACAGCAGAGTATCTGTGCGTAGCATACCTTAAACATGCTTAAATTATAAAGCTCATTTTATAATAAAGTATTGCATATCTCAAGCAATTTCTTGAATAATGCATTGAATGTGTAAAACTGATCGATCATTGCACCACCATAGCTTTTCCTCAGTACATTTCCCAGAACTCATCATCGCTGCCATGTCACGCACTGCCAACTTCCCCATCAGAGTGCAGGAAAGTATTGTACTGAGTACTGCTTGAGCAAGTAAAAAAATTCCTCATTCAGAGTATGGTTTCTGCTGAAAGTGTATTTGTGTATTATCGGATTCCCATCGTAAAGTCGAAATATCAGAAGTTGGTCCATCGTAGGGCGGCACGGTGGCTCGGTGGGTAGCACCACTGCCTCACAGCAAGAAGGTCCCAGGTTTAATTCCAGGATGGAGTCCTTTCTGTGTGGAGTCTGCATGTCCTCCCCGTGTCTGCGTAGGTTTACTCCGGGTACTCCGGTTTCCTCCCACAGTCAAAAGACATTCCGGTTATTTGGTGTCTCTAAAGTGCCCCTTAGTGTGTGACTGTGTGCATGACTGTGTGTGTGCGTGTGTGTGTGTGTGTGTGCCCTACGATGGATTGGCGCCCTATTTAGGGTTGTTCCTGCCCTTGCGCCCATGATTGCCGAGTGGCAACCGGCTGTGTGTTTCATCCCTGTGTGGATTAAGTGTAAGATAATGAATGAATGAATGAATGAATGAATGAATGAATGGACCATCATAAAACGGGGAATGCCTGTAAAAATGATTAAGCAAAGGACCGTAACTACATTTTCAAATCTTTGTCTAATTGTTTCTGTTTTTGTTCTCTTTGCCTCTATCAGGTGACATTGTCCTAATCACTAATCCAGTGATTCTGATGGAGGGAGAGAGAGTCGTACTCACCACAGATGTACTGATGGCTACAGACAGTGGAAGCCGATCAGACGAGCTTGTTTATACTGTGACCATAGATCCTAAACACGGACACCTGCACATGGTCCAGCATCCAGGGATCCCTCTGTTCTCCTTCACCCAGATGGATGTTGCGTCTCATCGGGTGTGCTACACTCACGACAACAGCCACTTCACTGACCATGACTCATTCAGGTCAGTCTGATCACTCGTTTTGAAACCTGTATTCATCTCCCAAAGTTAAATGACATATTTATTAGTGAGGATCTGACATTTATTATAAAATTGTACCTGCTGAAATGCTGGTTATGGTCTTCACATACAGAAGCACATTTTTTACAGTAGTAGTGCGGCAATCGTGGGGCAGCGGTCAAACGCACAAGCCCAGAAGCGTAGCTATCCATGATGGTTAATGTTAGTCAGGGATCATCTCACGGCTTGGTCAGCAGCATCTCCATTGGCTGATTGCCATCTACTTGCTGGCCTCTTCAGCCGGGGATAGTAATGAGCATGAGAGGTCATCTCTGAAATTGGACCTCCAAACTTGGAGAAAATAGGGGTGTAGAAAAATGCATAAATATTCTAAGATAAAACAAACAAAATAACCATAAACCATAAAAATTAGTTTTGTAGTGACGACCTCTAGAGCAGAGTCTGAGTCAAGCCATACAAGTCCAAGGCAAGACCAAGAGTTTTAGTAGTGAAATATGAGTTAAGACCGAAACGAGAGCAGATTAAGATGTTTTTATTATACAAGAACAAAAATGTGGGCAGCACGGGGGCTCGGTGGGTGGCACCGCTGCCTCACGGCGAGAAGGTCCCGGGTTTAATCCCAGGGTGGAGCGGTCTGGGTCCTTTCTGTGTGGAGTCTGCATGTCCTCCCTGTGTCTGTGTGGGTTTACTCCGGGTACTCCGGTTTCCTTCCACAGTCTCATGACGTGCTTTTTAGCTTAATTGACAACTCAAAATTGGCAACGACTTGCATTTATTGCATGTTTTTTTTTTAAATTTATTTTTATTTATTTTTTTTGGCCCGCTGATATTCAAAGTCAGAAGTTTGGTTCCAATTTGGGAGCAAAAAATGGCGTTCGAATCCTGCGGTTCCAAATACATGCGTGCCCTCAGTTCTGATCTTTCTTGCTTTGATTCGTTCGTCATTTACCTCCTGAAGGAAAGCCTGACGCTCGTAGACTTAGGCCTAGGTTCTGCGCTGTTAATTTTACAGATGGTGCTTTGATCTCAAGCTTTGTTTCACCACTGGTATTTTTAATTAACGTAATTGATTTAGTATTTCCTTTTCGAGCTCTTCTGATTTGACTTGCCTGCACGGTTTAAGGGATTCCTCTAGCATGTAGTGCTAATGTGGCCATGCCGAGCACACTCAGCACTGTGTTAGCAGAGTTAGAATTTGATTTGGAGAATACTTTTAAACTTCTGGCCTCCGATCTTTTCCGTTGGTAACATCTGCTTGGAGAGCGTTTATCCATTTTGCTTGCTTGTCCTCTGAACTGTCGCTGCATTTCCTAAAACATTGTCCTCTTGTCCTCTTCTCCTGTTCACATTCAGTACCAGAAGTGTCTGCCACTAAACGCCAATAGCAGTTTGAGTGAACTGATTTACACTGTATGCACTTGATTGATATATAGAAATGAGTTCATTATGGTGCCAATGATCAGCCTGTGCAGACGATGTGGTGATGGTGGTGGTTCCTCAGCTCTTAACTTTACTCTATCTAACCCACATGATGGCTTCAGAAGATCAGAATTGGTTCTGTAGCGAAAGCTACTCTCGTTAGCTGCGTAGTCCTATTTGAGTACCAAAAAACCCCCCAAATAATTGAGACCGGTATCTACTGGTATGCGCCCCAAATATAAGTGGTATATACAGTACGTTTTATAGGCGCAAAAACCATGACCGCAGTCAAATAAAATGTCATTTTTTTTTACATATTTATGGAAAGTGTAAAGACAACAAAGTGCTAGGTTGTTAGAACTTTGGCTCTCCAAATGCCCCTTGAGCATTTTTTGTCTTCGATTTTAACTTATTTTTTAATTATTCATTTAAAATTGGGAAGCGCCGCTGCCCCGCAGTAAGAAGGTCCCGGGTTTAGTCCCAGGGTGGAGCGGCCTGGGTCCTTTCTGTGTGGAGTCTGTGTATGTCCTCCCCGTGTCTGCGTGGGTTTACTCCGGTTACTCCGGTTTCCTCCCACAGTCCAAAGACATGCGTGTTAGGTTAACTGGTGTTTCTAAATCAGCTCTTAGTGTGTGCGTGTGCACGCGCGCGCCCTATGATGTATTGGCACAGCCGTCTAGGGTTCTTCCTGCCCTTACACCCATAGATGCTGGGTGGGCACCAGCTTAGGACCCTCTGTGGATTAAGTGGAAGATAATCGATGGACAGTTTAACTTTGGCAAATGTCAAATTTGTATTTTAGGTGTTTGTTTGACAGCTTTGGTGACTTGGTTACAAATCCCAGAGGTGCCTCCTCGCAAGTTCAGGCATCTCACACACGTATGGCAGGCTCTGTCTGGTTGAGTCTGGACAGGGCGGAATCGTCTACTGGTACTGCACCAGTGACCCCTGCTTTGGACTGGTACCACTTTAAGCATCCAGTACATTCTGGGATCGGTGCCAGAACCTTTCAAACCCTGCAAGGAACTTGTACCAGATAAAGCTGGGCGAGAAAGGGAACTTGGTAGGCTTGCTCCCTGCGCAGATTGACTTCTTTACAAAAAATTGCCCGTTTGTGACCGAAACGACTACTAACAGCTGGAGGGGGGAAGGAGAAGGGGGACATCTGAACATATGTAAATGCAAAAACTAAAACGAGTTGAGTGTAGCAGCTGGAAAACCAGATGCTTCGTCTGTAGGGAATTGGTACGGCGTTATTTAGGAAATCTTTGGGATGTAAAAGAATGACATTTTCCTTGGGGCTTCAAGAAATTACATTTTTAATGAGTGAAAAAAACATCATTATTGAATGATTGAATTTCATTCCTTTGATAATGCCCCATGTTCTACACTGCTCACAAAAATTGGCGGAAATGTTCCAAAATGTGTTTGTGAGCATCCCTGTATAATGTGTTTTTTTTCTAAACTACACTGCTCATAAAAATTAGGGGATATTTTACTGGGGATATTTCATTTTTAAAACGTATCCTCAATTTTTGTGAGCAGTGTTGAATAGTAACATTAAATAAGTGCAGTCCAAACCAGACAAAAGATTGCATGGTGTAAAATGGATTAGAGGTGAAAAGAAAAAAAGATTTCTTATTACATATGAATATTTTAATTTGCTTGCGGAGACGATGGTGCAGGGTAAACATGACCTGCAGATAGAGCTTAGATCCCTTTCCACTGTAACCTGTAGGACATTTAGATTTATGGCATTTATCAGACGCCCTTATCCAGAGCGACGTACAATTGATAGTCTTACAATCCAAGCAATTATGGGCAGTAAATGAGGACTTCATAACTTCAGCTCTACCATACCTGATTCCTTAGTGCTATGTATATTTATGAAATGTCCCGCTTCACAGTTGAATCTTTAAGCACTTTAATAAATACAACCTGCCCCAAATTGTAAGTTCAGAACTCGATCTGTGTAAGCAACCCTTCTTAAACTGAATGGTCAAGGGAACCACCACGTCCACTACACTGCTCTGCGCTGTGCGCGTTTGATAATTAACCACAACCTCAGTGTCAAATACTAGCGAGTACAGCTTTGTTCATTTGTTTGATTTTTAGCCCACAGACAATAAATCCAAGAATGGTTAACTGCCAAATGCAAAAATCGGACAGCTCTTGGAATATGTATGAGCAACAGGTCTAAAAAAATGTTCAAGTAGTCCTGTGTGTCGCCCCAATTGACTGGGCACCCCCGTTCCTGGCACGAGTGTAGCCCCAGGGCTAATGTTGCGTTCAGAAACCATTCAAAACAGGTCCGAGAAATTGGGATATAAAATGTGCTGCTTAGCAACGTCCACTGCGATCAAAGACAGCAGGTTTAAAAAACTTTAAAGTATAATATAACTATCCAACCTAATAACACACCCAGGTTCAATCGGCATTAGGCTTGGGCCGATAAAATATTCATACAAACGGCTATTTTGTTCTTATAATGATCTGAATTAGATTCAGTTTGAGTCGGGACATTCTTCCAACATAGCAGGATTTTTTTAATGGCAATTTTTTTAAACCAACTAGAAGAGCTTCTAATATTATATTTATAAATCATTATTACGGTTACATCATTGTAACGGTACGAAGGCAGAATGGACGTGGGATGTCTTTAGACGGAATTTCTTCTTTTCCTTGTTCTTATAACAAAGCACAGAACACCATTTTTAGCATTTTTAAAATGAAACTTCCCTTAATTAAATATCCCGTACTTTTAGAAAACAACGTACTTCCATTGCCATAAAGAGCATTGTTTGCAAGAAAGTATTACGAAAAAGTTATTATTGAAAGTATTTATTACGGGTATGCGCCGTTAAACGCCCACATAATTTTCTCCGAAGCAGGTTCTTGGCCGGGCGGTTCAATAATTGCATGGTAGTTTCGATACTTGGCGCATGGTGCTTTATTTTAAACGATAATATGAATTCAAACATAATACGAGAACATTTAGTACAGTGCTGTACAGTACGGCTACTCTTTTAACCTTTTTATAATTCTTTCAGCTTTTTTCTGTGTTGAGATTTAAACATTTCCAATTTAACAGCAAAAACAAAAGGAACTTTTTTCCCGGAATTTTTTTTTTTTTTCCCCCCCGTCTTGTTTTCTGCCTTCATGACTGCGTTTTTCTTTCAGCAGGTGTCACGAGGGTTCGATCGTACTACTTTTGTCATTTAGAAGTGATTCAGATGTAAATAGGACAAGATGTTTGCTTCCTATTATAATTCTTTATTCAGTAATCCTTAAGACCTCAGACGTTAAAGTGCACGTACGTCGATCGGACGGTCGTTGAACGGTGCATACCTGTGTGATGTTCACCATATATGTACAGGGCCAGATAATTTGTTGTTCTGTTTGTATATGGTATAATCAAGTGCAATGGTAATAAAATAACTCTGAATAAAATGGTAAAAAAATGATGTTATACACTAAACCACAGATTATAATGTTAGGAGAAACTAAGCAGTTAAATAAAACGGACCTAGCACTTTAAAGAAAATAATTTGACTAATATTGTGGCTTATTGAAAATATCCTGATTTTTGGTTGTAATATGTAATTATCGACCCAAGCCTAAATTTGTTGTTTTGTTAGACCCAGTTCTTTTTTCTTTTTTATGATATATGCAGAGATTCCCTGTGTCCAGCCAGCTTACTGTGTGTGTGTGTGTGTGTGTGTGTGTGTGTGTGTGTGTGTGTGTGTGTGTGTGTGTGTGTGTGTCCTGCTCTGACACAATCACACCCTTCTTTAAGTTCACAGGTGCTAGGAGCTCATGTCTGATCATTGTCTTATACGTTGTCCTAAAATGAACCGTAACACACACCAGTGTGTACCTTGTACTCCATGTGGTGGCACCTCTAAGACACTTCTAAGGAACTGTGGTTGTAGCCTAAAGAACCGACCAATCACATCACACCTGGTCTTTAAATATCACAATCCCATGTCTGATTGGACGAGCTGCTAATGACATGTCATACCTGTGACAGACAAGTCAAATGCTCATCACCGCCTGGTCCTGTTAGACCCTGACACACCCTCCTTTTTTAGGCCCCACGTGGTTATTTTCCATAGTAAGATTATTATTTATTGGGTGAGCGAGATGGTGTTGTATAGTTTAGTGTAACTCTTGATTCTATGGGACTGTAACTTATTGTTTTGTACACAGGTATGTAAAAAGAATGAGATGTTAAACACTTCTTTACAGCAAATGAACTGAACTTTGTGTTGTCCTGAGTGTGAGTCGACATGTTTGTTTTAAAAAAGGAAATAAAAAGGCAAAGTATTTTCCTGCATTTCTGTCTCCTTCCTAAAGTAAACATCAGTTTGTTGAAGTGTTATTTTTTATTTGTAATTCGGATTTGCTTCCTGAGATTTGTTCGGTAAGTACCATTTTCTTGTTGAAATAGAGGATGAAATGTATGCCATGTTTTTAATACGTATTTTTGTGTAGGGATTGAAGAAAATGACTGCAGGAATCAAATAGTGGGTAAAACCTGAATTCATCACTCACACATTCGAAATTTATTTTTGACATTTCTTCATTTTTATTTTTGACTCACATTAGATGAACACACCTGGGCTGAGATTAGAAAAAGCTTTTGCAGATGGCTCTTTGTTGTGTCCTGCCATAGAGACGGTCAAAATCAAAGACGTTATCCATCAAGGTTGCAGCTGGTCGGGGATCTGGAGGTGTTTAATCACAGTCTTCTGCATAACAGAAGATACACAATTAATAATCTTTATTCCAAAGTAGAACTTCCTGTTCTATGAGGATGATAAGAAGCTTTTATATGTTATTCATTTCATGTTATATTGTCGTACCAAGATCAGTCTTTACAATGATGTTACTGGACTGGATTCCAACACCCGCTGATATGTCATAAAACCTCTGCAGGACGGCGTTGCTCGGATCCGTTTCACGAGCTGTACCAAGAGACCACTTCATATGAAAAAACAGCATTGAAGAACATAACTTCTTACTATCATGAATACTTTATAATTACATAACACAGTTGACCTTTTAGCAATCTTTCTAATATGCTGCGTTTTAAGTATTTGTAAATATTCTCTGTCTGGTTTGCCAGGTGTTCAAAAGAACTGCTGGTTCTATAGCGGGGCACCCGTGGTGAGGTGGAAACTTGGGACAATGTTGCATGCCAACCTAAGAATGACAGGGAAGGGGCAAGGGGAAATGCAACTCAAACTGTGTCACTAGAGGTGTTTTGTCTTGAATAAGGCGAAGTTTGAGGGTTGGATCTTGCTGATTTGTGATCTCACCAGAGGTTTCTGAGTTACAGTGGCAATATGGTGGTTTTGCTATTTCGCAAATAGTAAAAGTGCTTCTATAAAATGTCACGTCGAGCATAATTATTTTTTCGATTATAGTAAGCATGAAAACTCATTCACAATGCTTCTCTGCACAATCCCATATGCCATATATATATAAGGGAACATGAAGTTACATTGTTATTTTTTTGAGCAGTGTGTGCATGTATATACATACATATATATATATATATATATGTGTGTGTGTGTGTGTGTGTGTGTGTGCTTATAAAAGCTTATGACTGACTGTAGAGTTCAGTGTAGACATCTCCAATTACTGCAGTGTGGAAGATGAAATGGCTGTCGTACTTCACATCCAGAATTGTGTGAGTGGTATTAGTTTCTGAGAGAAATACCACATTATGATAGATTAACTTTACATACTGCACTCTTATAATGCGTATACTACAACATTACAGCATAACACTTTAGCAAAATGTGTCCACTTGCTTAAAAAAGTATTCTTAATGTCAGGATGTTGTGTGTTCAAAACTCACCGGGACTCATGTAAACTCCAGCAGAGGTGGTTGGCTTGATCATGAAATCATGAGTAACACAGCTGTGCTCATCCCTACATTCACACACACACACACAAAATCACATTCAGTATTTAAACAAATGCACTGGAGCTCCCCAGTTAGTGTCTGAAAGTGTCTCTTACAATGGAGTGGAGAAGTGTATTTGTATGTCTCCAGTGATTAACGGACTTAAAGTATAAGTGCCAAAAAGCGTCTGCCTCTTCAACTCTCCAGGGGTGCCAAAACTGACCAAGTACCACTTCCCTGCTAACTGTGAGAGAAAAAAGTCAAATTACCAAAAGTAAAGCAATTCCAACCCCTTTTGCTCAAATTGCACAGAGGTCGCTGCTGCAGTGCCAAGGGGTGATTTCCTGGAGACACAGCCGGCCACAGTTTTGTCTGCATGTTTTGTCCTGGGGCTGGAGGGCTAGCTTTAAACACTGTTCTACTTTTAAAATAAAAAATAAGCCAAAGGAAAAAGAATGTAACCCTCCAAAAACCCTAAAAAATGAACAGAAGCTAAAACAGAAAATAACAAGTGCACGGTTAAGCTGTGCAAAATCAAACAGTAGATCAAATGTTTCAACAGATGGAAGTAAAGCCTAGTAAATAAAGTAAAGGCGTAGCAGTCATATTACCTGTTTCACATCAATGTTGCTTTGTGCAACCACATTGGCCTTCACAAACAAAACGAAGAGGAATACCCCCAGGAGTCCCTGCTTGACCATCATCGTGGCTGTTTCAGAGTGAGATCTGATGAGATGGAGTTTTACAGTGTGATGATCACACACACACACACACACACACACTTTAGACCTCGTCACAGAATGATGAAGTGACCACGGAGGTTTATAAAGAGGTGGATGAACCCTCACTCACACAAAGCCACCCATCCTCACAGTCTCGTTGTTACAGGTTACAGCAGAGAGAGCAGATACATTATAACTTCATTAAACAGTCAAAATGTAAGCAGTCTCACAGCATAAGTTACAATCAGCTTCCCTGTGTCTAGAACAAAGAGGCTTTTTATCTTAGAACTAACACCAGATAAAGGTTAGGGAACAAGACTATACAAACGATACAGATTCTGGGTGTGTGACTCACACCGAATGGGAACATCAAGCTAGGACTTATCTGTTAGCACTGACAGCTCATGCTGAACACAAGCTGCATTGTTATTTTGGAAAACGGTCAGGTTGGTTGGTCGTTAAAACATTTGAACTCTTGTTCACGTCAGTGATTTCCGTAATGATGCTTTAAAATTCAAATATAATATAACCAACACTAAAAAGCAAATAAGATCACCAATGCCTTTGTGTTTTTTGGTGGTTTATAAGCAAGTTTTCAGGAGTAGGCTAAAACCACAATTTTTTCCTTTGGAAAATAGGTTTCTTAGTCTTAAAAATGCCTTAAACATTTACATGTCTTAGTGATCGTCTTAGTTCGTGAAAAAATAAAAGGCAGAAAACGCAATTTGTTCTTGCAGATCGGGGGTGCCCCCACATTACAGTTACATAAACACGTACACCAAAGTGTTTAAGGCATACAAAGTTGTTTATTGTATAAAACATAATCAGATGTAATGGGTGTGACATGAGGTAAACTAAAGGAAGGTAAACTAAACCGAATGAATTGCTCTGGTCTGATCAGGATCCTCTCTGAGAACTCCAGCTCCATCTGGAAAACATACAAATATTTTAGCTTCGTTAACGCCTTGAATAAATGAACCATGTCAGGATCATGTCATTGCAGCTGCTGTTCCATATTTTACAGTTTATATTCTGCTTATTCTTTTTCAGTTGCAGTGGTCATTGCACTTTGTGGTTCTACATTTTCTGTACATTTACTGTAGTCCGTCTGTTCCTCTTCGTCCCATTTACTCTGTTCTTTAATAGTCAGGACCACCACAGGACCAGCACAGATCATATCGGGGTACTCCCTGGTTGATGGATCATCTTCAGCACTGCACTGATAATAGTTTATTATTGTGTGCTGAGCTGGTATGGGCGGATCAGCAGTGCTGCTGGTGTTTAAAACTTCACTGGCTGTGTCAAAGCTCAGTTGTTCAATTCAAGTCAAATGTATTTCTATAGAGTTTTTTATAATGGAGCATTGTCTCAAAGCAGCTTTACAATACTATATGATCTTAAAAGGCCAATCCCAAATTGAGCAAGCCTAGGGCGACAGTGGTAAGGGAAAACTCCCTGAAAGTAGTAGGAAGAAACCTTTGGAGGACAAATACTTAACATGGACTACAGTTTGTATATTGTAGAACTACAACGTTCAGTGAACCAATTATTTATTATAATATAATAATAATAATAATTATTATTATTATTATTAACTAAGATGCAGCCAATGCCTAGTTAGAGGTAAATTATGCTGACAAATATCAGACCTTACCTCGAACAGATCAGGTTTAGATGAGCTTAACTGTGGAAATACAAAACATGTTAGAAAACAGAATGGCCAAGTGTGAGAATGCTATTATATTTGTACCTGTACCTGTTCGACACACCCCATTGGCAATTCCTTGTCCTGTACAAAAGAGGACATTCATTATTTATTAGAACGTATATTCGAGGTCAAGAAACAACAGTTAAAAGCAGGTCTTACCCACATCCACCACTCTGTTGAGCCAGTTTGTCACTGCAGGACAAAATTACACAGGCACATTTACGAAAGATGGTCCATTTTTGTCTGTTATATTGTATATATATATATATATACGCAGAGTTACTGTAGATACAGTATTTTGTCATACGGTTACTAAAGCAAACGGATGAAAACACAGAATGCATGAAAAAGAAAGTTAAAAGTTAACATAGAACTACTACAAATGTCACAAAATTCAAAAACGCAACAAAATGCACATATACTGTTCACAAATATGAGGGAAATATCCTAGTATAAGGATAATAATAACTAGGCTATTAGGGGGCTGTTTTCAAAATTCACCTATATTGGTTTAAAGGGGAGTGCATATAAGCAGGTCAGTCAGTGTGTGACATTCACTACTGTTCTCTTTGTGTTCAGCTGAGCTCGCTTCTGTGTTACCGTGCTCGTACTTTGCGTTCTGAGTGCAGGACTGGAGCGAAATTCGCCTTTCGTGTGTGTTTCTGGCACGTGTGTGTGTGTGAGTTTGTGGATTTTTGTTTTTGTACAAAGTTTAATCCTGTGTAGTTCCCTTTCTATTTGAGTCTAAACTAAATTGCATTATTGCACTGTGTATTGCATTTTAATGGATCATGCTGTTTAAATCTGTGCTGTACATGATTAGATATTTGTCATTTAATAGAACTAATTAATAAACGATGCATTTAATCGTATTGTGATTTATAACGCAAGGAGATCCCCTCTGATCAGAAGAAGCAACGACCGCTGACCTAGTCCTAACGCAAGGAGAACTAAAACATGAGAACCAGCCCTGGTGAAGGAAAGCTTCACCGTGGCACCTTGGCAGAGGTGCTGATAATGGTAATATGTATAAAATAAACAAGTAATTATACTGCTTATCTTAATGACGTAGCAATATACATGCGTAATATGTATAAATGTATATTTTTATGAAATAAAATGTTACTTACATTGTGTGGTCACTGTGGGAAAAGACAGAAAACCACAAAATCACACAATCAAACCAGCGTCATCAACCTTAAAATATTCTTATTACTATTATTCTTTTTTTTTACTCACGTCTCACGTGTTCATTTACAATGCTCTCCTCTGCTATCTTGGCTGCAGAAAAGATTTGAAAAGGCCTCACGTTTGAATTCACGCTTACAGTGCAGATGTTATACACATGACTGTTGCTTTTTTGTTCTTTTCCCTACATCCATAAACATCTTCTGCTCCGTGTGCAGCTGGGTCAGGTGGGAGAGTAGTGTTTAACGTAAACGGTTGTTTCTCGTGTTGTAATCGATGGTTTTTGAGAAGTAACCCACTATAATGACTGTTTAGAGAAGAACTCGACTCACCCAAGTCAGTGGTTTTCAATTTTTTCGAAGCGGTTATAATTCCAATGGGATCTGAAACAAATCCATTCAAAAGAGCAAGTTTAAAAACCTATAACATGTAAGAGTATGCTTTGTGACATCATTATGTTATGAGATTACACATAGCACATAGCACACAGGTGAAAAATGACTCCTGTTTTGTTGTTTGTGGTTGGTACCTGTCCGACTTTTCTTAAAGCACCAATAGAACGGCATTACAAAAAATACAGCCTGCACATTATAAGGACCCACTAGTAGGTAACGCACCACTGCTGCGATTCAGGTTCAAGTTCTGGTGTTGTTTTCAGGCAAGATTGATAATGACTGAGGGAGTGTCGGTTTAGCGCTTTAGCATCCATTGTTACCCTAGCACCCTGTGTCCTTACACTTACACCACTTTTGCTATATCAGTATAGCATCATCTATACCAAGCCTTGATCAGCTGATGGGGCCGCTGTTGAAGTGAGGGGGAGATGATCTCCACCTTCTTCTCCACCATCTGTGGTGATGGGCTGCCATGTCTGACCACAATCATTGTATACAATAATTTCAAAACGAAATGCTCATGCCAAGGTTTGGGGGCCCTGGTGAAATAATGTTTAGCTGTAAAGTACAATTATAGTGATTCTGTAAAAGGTTAATTAAAAAGTGCGCTACTTTAAGAAAAGGTTCAGTTAAACGTTTGACAATTATACTAAAACCTAGTCCCAGTATTTACAGTTTTATGTAAAAATACTATCTTCATTAAGTTTCCATCGACAGTCATAAAGTTTCAGAGCTACGGTTACAGCAGTCAGCAGATCAGTACACCGGATACTTTGTTGCAACGTATTATCCAGGCGACTGTGAGACGTCCCTGAGCGCTCTGATAAGGTTTTCCATTCTCTCCAAACCCCAGAGCAGCCCAAACCTAGAAAAAGAGACCTACAGACACACACGGGAAAACTATTCGGAAAATACGTTCTGACAGGCTGGTGTCTTATCTATAGGCTCCTTGATTCAGTTCTGAGCTCTGTTTACTGCTTGGGATGTTCTCATTATTGTAAAGTGTCGACTACTGGTTAAGGTACTGGACTATGGACCAGAAGGTCCAGGATTCAAATTCCATCTCTGCCAAACTACCTCAGTTGGGTCCCTGAGTCCTTAAACCACCATTGCTTTGATTGTAAGACTGCGTGAACTGTAAGTCACTCTGGATAAGGGTGTCTGATAAATGCTGTAAATGTTTTGTAGTTGGTTTTCAAAATGGAAAGGAAATGTCAGGTGGAGCAGAATTAGACTAATGATTGCTCACTTGTTGTGACCTGATGTAAAATATCAATGGGTGGTGCTTTAAATATCCTAGTATTTATCTCCCGTTTTTTGGCCCTGTTTATCTAGGTCAGGACCACTTGAGTCTCTGTAGCCTATCCTTATGTTTACAGGATGCCCTGTTTACCACAAGGCTCAGTAGGGGTCGCTGTTGCTGCCACTGATGACAGACCTTCACCTCCTCAGGCACAGCCAGTAATGCCTGCATGATACCCAACCTGGGTCACCGTGGTGGTGGATTCATGAGTCGCGGTTGCACCGTCTTAACCTCTAGTCCACGTACCTTGTTAGTGGTAATATCTTTGGAAAATCCAGATCTGTGTAGTCTGTAATAAATTGTTATTCTAGGTGGCATTAAGTCAAAAGTGTGAATTGTAAGTGTTGTTACAGAATGCCTTATAAATATCCCAAAAAATTCAGGTTTACCTGTGATTCCCGTAATGAACTCACACCCACCCAGTATTTTCTGGATAGGGTTAGGATACCCTCCCCAGGTTTCCTGGATCTTCTCCGGTTCTCCGGTTTCCTCCCACAGTCCAAAGACATGCTTTAGGTTAACTGATCACACTACGTTGGCCTAATCTGAGTGTAGTCTAGTATTGATGTAGTTTTGTAACTGTCCAATAATAGCAATTGATCCTAAAAGTGAGGTTCAATAAACCAGAAAAGGGGTTACTCACCTAATTCCTGCTTTATCTTTTTTGCTGTCTTGATCAGAGACGGTTTGTTTTTACTTGATTTTGTTTTTCGTCTGCCATCTGTGGAATAAAACACATTATTCAGAATATAACACATCTGTGAGCGCACCAGCAATCAGACGACTTACCCGAATCGCACAGCAAACTGAAAATCAACAGGACACAGAGGAAATATCTGAGTGCCATCTCTGTTTCTCTTTCCTTTAGCTATCCTGTCTCGGCTCACGGGTCATATATATCGCTGTGAGCAGAGATAAAGATAGTTCTTAACGTTATTATTACTCTAAAGCCTGAACTTGACTACACCTACAGAGAAAAAAACACAGAGAGAGATGAGCACAATTACAGGGATTCTGTTAATGGATAATTATAAACATAATGTGTGCTGCCTTAAATAAAGGGCCAATGAACATTTTAAACTTATTTTACATAAGAAGAAAGTCTTCATGAAGTTTCCATAGACAGTGCTAAAGTTTCAGTGCTACGGTTACAGCAGTCAGCACAACAACCTCCGATACTTTCTTGCAACGTATAATCCAGGCGACTGTGTGACGTCCCTGAGCGCTCTGATAAAGTTTTCCACTCTCTCCAAACCCCAGAGCAGCCCAAACCTAGAAAAAGAGACCTACAGACACACACGGGAAAACTATTTCAAGAAATAAGTTCTGACAGACTTATCTGTAGGCTCCCAGATATCTTTGAGAACTCCAGTTACTGTTTGGGATGTTCTCCTTTTATCCAAATGGGATTCTGGTTTCTTGACATGTCCCAAGAACATGTCAGTAAGTGGAAGGTCTAATCATATATGTCCCAAATCCCAAAAGAGTGGTGCCCTGTGATGGACAGGTGTGGTCCTAACCGTGATTCCATGAATGGATCCACCAAGATCCAAGCCAGGATAAAGAGATTCCAGTGTAAATGATCAAATGATGGTGAGACCCCTGAACTGTCAGAGCTAATTTATATGCAGCTATCCTGCTAACTATGTGCTAATGCTACCTACATGAGCTCATGAATATTATTCAATGTTTTAACAGGCTTGGCTCCTAAAAAAAAAATGCAATTTGTAAATCTCCCTATAATAAATGCAACTGTCATGAATGAGAGCACGGGGATCTGGTTGATCATGATATCTTTTAATTATAATCGTTTGAGATGTCCATACTTCTTTCTCAGTAGTTTCTTGACCAACAAAAATCAACACAGATTATTTTGTTAAATCACCGGCTCTCCTGCGTCCCTGTAGAAGGATAAGAAGTATTATTTTATTATCACCTATTTACAGACTTTTAACTGTCTATTATGGTTGTGTTATTTCATTTTAACCGCACTTCCAAAGAAATAAAAATCCCCAGACATAGCAATATTGGATCTCAGACAGTTTCTTTCTTTATTTTTCTCTGTCAGTACAATCGTATTAAAAAGTACAATGCATTAAAAAACATAAACATGTGTGCGCATGTTTGAACAAAACTTATACATCAATACGGTGACCAAAAGATTGTAAGATCAAACTAACAAAGAAACTGCAACTTTCACAAATGAGTCACGACATTTGCTTAGATTCCCAAATTTAGGGTTAGGTGTAAAGGACAGTCCACACAATAGAAGTTAAACAAATGCGTGTCTGTGTGTGAATATGTGTGTGTGTGTGTGTGTGTATATATTTTTAAAGATGTTTTGCAAGTAAAAATGCATTTTTACATGGACTGAAGCTTTTATTTGGGGCTAGATCTAGGTAATAATCAGTGTCTCTATGAAAAAACTTCAAAACATATGTTTGCCAAGACTCTGTGTGTGTGTGTGTGTGTGTGTGTGTGTGTGTGTGTGTGTGTGTGTGTGTGTGTGTGTGCTTCAGAAATATTCAATGGTATCCTCTTTTTTCTTGGAGGTCTGGACTTCTTGCAGGCTGAGTTTGTATCCACCACCAGGTAGAGAACGGAACACCTTGATGTGAACGTACTCCTCTCCACCTACATGCACCTGAGGAAGAAAGAGAAAGAGAGCTTATATGGTGGGCCATAAAATAATATTTTTATCAAATCACGATACATTTTGTTATTGTGATAGGTGATATGGTTTTATGAGCGTATCGAGGACACCGTCAGTGCTTAAAGAACACTGGCCATCTGCATGTTTCATTATGTAGAGAGTAATTAGTCCTGTTTAATTAGAAGTGATTAAAAGTGACGCACATTTTGACTCACATCAAGTAGGGGATAATGTATATATATATATATATATATATACCATACTTGCTGAAGTGATATATATATAGATATATATATAGAGGTTATCACATTTATTACAGCTTACTTATTAATTACCATTTTTATCTGAAATGTGTCTTCAAGAACTGAAGTTCCAGAGTTTCAGTAAAAGTCAGTTAAAGTCAACATATGTGAGTGGCTCTGGCAAATGTATGCGCCTCTCACCAGGGCAGGCACCAAGCCATGGCCAGTTAAAACCAAACAATCAATACCCTTTCAAAAGTGAGACCTCAGGAAAAGTAAAAAAAAACCTCTTAACTTAACTTAATTAGACTTCCCCAAAAATGTAATTGATATTCTGACTAAAAGCTTTTTTTGAGCAGTATCAATTTAGAAAAAAAGTTTGAGAATATTTATGTGTAGGCAGCTTAATTTGATCTCGTCCAGGTGTGTGAGTCTCCTGATTAAACCTGCAATAACAACCGTACTCTAGATTTTGTCATCATGCTGAAGGATTAACAAAACGTTTTCTTTCGACAGCGGACTGTCAATTCTCCAAATCCTTTCTTGTTGTTCTGAGCCACACCTTGATGAAGTAGTTTGTTCCCGTAACCGTCTGAGAGCTGAATGACGTGGCTTTAAATACATCAAACTTCTTCCCAGTTTTCTCCTCCACCTGCTCCTTCATCTGGAAGAGTAAACACTGTATCGTTTTCTTACAAGTTCACAAATGACACTGTATCTAAAGCATAAGAGAAGAAAAAAATGAATAGACTCTTTGTTGGGACGTGGTAGCAGTTGCTGGAGGTGCACTGCGTTCGAGTCTGAATTTCTCAGCCTGTATGAGAAAGTTGTGAACAGTTCTTCATATTCTCTGAAATTCATCTCTGAAATGCAGCTACGTTATTTAGGACGGGTCCATTATTTCATTTTCCACTTCAGAATACAACAATTCTTTGGCACTATCTAAAATATGTAGCCTACAGCAGGGGTGGCATCGGACCCACTTTACTGGTGCACATGCCCTGGATATCCGGGATGGCTGGGCAGAACTACAGGACACAAATTCCTAATAGGCATTGCATTTCCCATAATGCCCGACCATATTCCCAAACGCTAGGACTCTTTCAGTCAGAACCAGTTTCTTTGTTTTCCATCCACAAATATTTAAAAGAAATTCAGCCGCTATGCAGGCACTGTAATGATAGCTTATAGCTATATATTCAGTTAAAGTAATGAATTTTAAAATATCGTTCATTTGTTCTTCAATTCTCATTCAGAGTAACAGTTTAGTGTTACAATGACTTAATTTCCAAGCAGAGGGGTACAGCTTTGCTTCTCTAGATTGTGTGTGTGTGTGTGTGTGTGTGTGTGTGTGTGTGTGTGTGTGTGTGTGTGTGTGCTTCTGTACAACAGTGTAGAAAGTCCCAGACTGAAAATGAGTTTCATTCCCTTAAACATTTTACAATCCACTTCATTGCATGTTCCTCCCTTCCTCCATGGGAAAACTTTTCATGTCAGATATATACTGTATATATCAATAGTGTAACTAAAAGTTAACAGCTTCACTACTAAGATTTGCTAGAGATGCATTACTTATTAATAATCGTTTAGTTCTGTATATCTTACTAATCTCCTAAACCTAGACAACCTTTACCTAGCACTTCATTAAACCAAAGCAGACCATCTGTTAATTCCTATATTAATCCCTGCTCATAGCAGCAATTATTACTCCTAAAACACAGAAAACAAATCAAAGGGAATCTATCTTCTTCCAAATTACCCTCACATGACTTACAGGCTCACTTCTGGTCCCGTCAAACACTGCTAACTGCTAACTGGTGTCGACTTATTTTGCTACCCAAAGTTTGTTGCACAACAAATATTAAGCACCACTGATCTAGCACTAAAGAAATAGTCCCACCCATACTCCTTCTAATGCCTCACTTTCCTGTCATGTCTGTGTAAATCTAGCTATATCCATATTGTCTGGTTTATTTACATTATCTACAAGATTTCAGTGTTCGTTTCTGCAGTCGCTGCTGAACCACACCCTGCTCCTGAAGCCCCTGGCGAATTAATCAGGGCTTTCACCATGTGCTGATCATCAGGGTGCAGAGAACAACATGTTGCAACAAAATGTGAATTAGGGCGCGGTTTTAAAGGTACTCTGGTACTGTTGAGAGACATCTGGGAGCAAAAGTTACAACTGTTACAGGTTTAGTACAGTTCGGACATTTAGAAAGGAGTATGAAAGGCCGGTGTGATGAACGTGCATGAGTTTCTACTCACTTAATGTGTATGTTCAGGTCAGTTAATGAACTACAGTGCATTCCTCGATTAATGTTCGTATTGTTCCTGGAACAGCATTCCTTTTAATTATAGCCATCTTTTATAAGTGTATGCCACACCTAAAACAATCAACAGTTCCCACAAGAGGCCCAGTTCAGGTTTGAGAAAGAAATGCTATTGTGTAGTGAACCATTTAAACATGGTTTTTACTTTGTATTTTATAAATATAAATAATTGTTTTTGCGCAGTATATTTAATCTTAATCTTAAATCTTAAAATATGTTAAATATAATACATGTATAT
>JAUZST010008088.1:0-13765 GCA_034779995.1 Parotocinclus haroldoi | reverse complement strand
TCAAAACGGGACCCGACCTCCATGGGTGGCCCAGATGTTAATTAAGTAAATACTTAAAAGTATATTAAAGTCATAGTGAAATTAAGTAAGTAATATAATTTAAATCAATAATAATATTGAAGTTAGTAATAAAATGAGTAATTATATAGATTTTAAAATGAGTCCTCAGTGGGAGGTCCTTGGAGGCCCATCGTCTCTTAGTGACTAAACGATGGAGGGAGTCTTAATGAAATGGGCGGCTTTCTTTATGATTTCTTTATCATGGCTACATTTTGGATCCTACAGTTCCAGACCCAAAACCAGACCCGAATCCAGAGAATCCAGAGAGCTCCTGCAGTACTGCTGGCTTCGTTGTTGCGATTGTGATCCTGAGCATTTTGTTGCTTGCTGTTTCGATTGTGTAAGACGCACTTCATTACATTATTTCTCACTTTTGTATTATTACTCATCACTCATTAATGTTTTTTTTTTTTTTTTTTATAATACAGGATGTACTGGAAATTCAAATGCCATCGGAAACCTGACCAGCGCTCATACTGAAGATCGGCCGCCTTACGTTAGAACAATAAATTATCTATTTATATTTTGCTCCACCGCTTAACCTAGGAACGCTGTTTGTATTGTGTGTGTTTACAGATGAGAATGAAAAAAATAAATAAACCATACCGAAAAACGCTTGTTTGGATCTTTATGGTGGGGTAATGACCCCAAAGACATCACCTTAAAGTTTACAAAGATACAATGAAAATGTGTTATTGTGTCATTCGTTTGGCGACACAACTGGAGGGAGATTAGGTTACACTATCCTGAGCAAACGTGGCCTCGTTTGTTTTCCAAAAGCTTACACTTTTGGGCTTAGCAAAGGGGATTTGAATGTTTAAAATGAATAGATTACAGTACAAAGTGTTTCCTGAGCTCTGGGCTTCACTCCAGTGCAGGAAGGGTCAGTCACCCAACAGGAAAATGCTGTCCCTGTCAGATAGCTTGTGTGTGTGTGTGTGTGTACAGTGGAAAAGGAAACAGGAAACGGTTCTGCCCTGTAACAGTTCAAAATAGTGGTTTTACCCAAATCGTACCCAGATTTTCACCTTCAGTCCAGTAATAATAACCTGGCTATTCATTTACTTATTTACCTTTATCCCCGTCTGACATGGGCAGGGTAACGGGGGGTCGGGGGGTTGGGGGGCGGGCGGCATCCAGGGCCCACCCATGATAACCTAGGCATGTCCAGGACAGGTTGACACAGGGCGCTTAGGATCAAATTTTGAAATGATGTGAAGTGGACCGGACTAAAGGCGTACAAAAGGATTTAAGATAAGGTAAGCTTTACAAATAAATCTAAGTCACTATTATTAATCGTGATGCTATTTTTAAAAAAGGATAATACGCAGAGAATCCGCCTGTCCTGTTTACATCTGTTCGAGCGCGTTTGAATTTGGAATAAGTAGGGATCCAGGTCAATCTGGCAACAGGATCGATATGGCCAGCCCTTCGGTTCAAGGCCTCTCAGGTTTCACTTTTTACCCGGCCCTTGATTGGGTTCACCCCAAAAACCAAAACCCGAAACGAAGCTCACTCAGTAAGCCTGCTTTCTCAGGATAACACATGCTGGATTTTGGAGGAGACCTTTCATACCGCTTCGGACCCCATTGGCCCTGTAGCAGGTAAAGAATGCAGATCTTCCACTGTCTCTTTGCAGTGTTTGTTTGTTTAAGTGGTGGATTGCTTTGTTTGGAAACTCAAACAGGTTTCCACCAGGTGCGAGAGAGAAACTTTAACCTTTTTTACCATTTGAAACTAAAACAAAGGAAAGGCTGCCTGTTTTTTTTTTTTGTTTTTTTTTCTTAAAAAGTTCTGAACCCTAGCAACAGGAGCGCCTGCAAAGCAAAGAACTCTGGCTTTGACTTTTTTGAAGCTTCTTATTTTACCTGGGCCACCAGTTCTCTTCTAACATGCTTCGATTGCACCCATTTTTCCACCTCGAAGAAAACAGTTTTGCCGTCAGCGAGCTTCGTTTTTTTTTTTTTTTATATATATATATAGATTAGATTTAACGCGCTAACATTTTTGGGACGCATGTCGGCCTCGTATTTTCTCAAAGCCTCATGGCCTTGACTTGGAGATCTTTGGTAAGTTCCTAACATTTGTTGGTGTGGGTCCTGAGAACAAACATGAACATAAAACATTATTATATAACAGTGCAGCATGGCAGTGGACAGGATCCACCCGGGCGTCCAAGAGTGACCGATTCATTTCTTTCTCTTGATGAGCAGGTAGCTTATCAGCATGGACTTCAGACCTGGGTGTTTATGGCTTGGCTTCCTCCTGCAGACAGCAGGTGAGATCGTCCTTCTGTAGTCCGGAATCCATAAATCCTCAGTCTGTATAAATCCTTAATTTATCTTCTAGTCTTCTTAAATAAACACAGGTACAAACTAGGGCGTCTGTGGATGAGAAGCCGCGCTTTAAAGCGTTAAAAGTCAGTTAGGTTCATGGGTTGAGGCTTTTTTTTGTTTTGTTTGAGGGAACAGACCGGCTAGACCTGAAGATTTTGGGTTAGCTAAGGAAAAATAACGATTTGCAAATCAAATGCTTTTTGATCCACCCAAGTCAAGCGAATGGAACTGGAGGCCCTTCTGATCTGATTTTTCTACCCAACTCTGTTCAGAAACGAAACGTTGACCACCACATTGGATGAAATGTTTCCACTAGGGGTGGTCTGGAACACCCCAGCCACCCCTGCTTCCCCTGCTGCTGGAGGATAACGTGCTCTGGCCCAGAACAGGACAGAGGTGTGGACTTTTTGAAGGGTTTATGATGTTTTCGTTCCGAGGAATGTGCCACGGGTTGCCAGATTCGTGCGAACCTAAGCTTGCATGGTCTAGCTGCTGAATCGGTAAAAGTGAATAGAAAACTACAGGCGAATGTTCTTTCTGGATGGCCTACTCGAACATCTGCTGTTTAGCTCTTGGGTTTTAATAATTGATGCACAATAACTGTTGTGTAAATCTGAGACACAAAGTAACCTGAGCAGCCTTAAGGAAATCGTTTTTGTCGTTTAAATGCTTGATGGATTTGTCTAAAAATGATCAGCTGTTCCATTTCTGTGCTCTCCTTCTGTAAACGTCCCACGTAGTTCTGCCAAGCTGCCGCTGCGTTTCGGTGCAGTTCCTGAACCAGCAGCCCTTCTACGTGGTGAGCGGGCAGAATCTGGTCCTGCGGGCCGAGATCGACATTCCCCAGGGCGACCGGGTCGCCAAAGTGACGTGGGAGCTCGAACCAGAGGGCAAAGCCAACTCTGGGAAAGTAAGCAAAGTGGCAGAGTATCCTGACGAAAGCACAGGAGGACGGGCCATGGTGGAGAAGAACGGCGCTGTGATGAAGCTACGGAACTACCAGAGAGCGGACAGCGGCGTGTACACGGTCACGGTCCGAGACCAAAGAGGAGGGCAAGGATCGGCACAATGTGAAGTTCAGGAGTATGGTAAATGATGTATGACCGTATTATCGTATCGGCTCCTACGAAAGCAGGGGGCACAGTTAACCGTGCCCATCATGGGATGCCAGGCTGCCACTGGAGCTGTCTCTAGAACCTCCGGGCTTTCCCTCACTGCGGCACAGCCAATCGTGTCTGCAGTGGTGCCCGACCCAGCAGGGTGGCATTACCAGGACTCGATCCTGGGTCCCTGCAGTCATGGGCAGAAAGGCCATCTCCGTGCCCTGTAGGTTTTTTTTCCTCACCCGTCATTCAGTGCCCACCGCTTTGCTTTAACGGGTTTTTATTTCCTTAATCAGAGCCAGTGCACCATGTCTCCGTCATGGTGAACGTCTCTCACGCCAGCCTGCACTGCGCCGAGGCCTGGGGCACCGAGCCCGTCTACAGCTGGCTGCACGAGAAAGCTGCGGTGACCGAGGACACGGGCCGGGCTTCGGCAGATGGAACCTGGCTCTATCTGAACAAAGAACCGTGCGGGCACTTTACCTGCGTGGTGAGCAACAAGCTGGGTCACAGTTCAGCCACCTACACCGCCGGTACGCCACCTAGCGTATGCTTCTGTATTACTATCGTCCTGATAACAAAGGTACGCTTCCTTTAACACTCGCCGTCTGCCTACTCCTGGCATCGTGTATCTTTAGATGAACGCCCCTTGGTGGTTGGTAAGAGCGGGTACGGAATGCTTGTTTTCCTAAATGAAATCCAGGACAGAACAGACTTCAGTATGGCATTCTGAACAAGTTAGTGTGTCTTTGTTTGCGTGCTTGCTTGTTACAGAGCCCTGTGAGAGAGACGGCAATAGTACAGCTCTAGCTGTTGTGTGTCTCATCGTCCTGCTGCTGTTGGCCGGAGGTTTGGGCCTCCTGCTTTGGAGGTACAAGACGTTTAAAAAACGAAAAATATATAGTTAAATAATATATGTATTTAACTAGGTCTGGAGAAATCTGAAAGAACTGCAGGAGTGCTTTAAATGTGGCAAGAGAAAGTTGGTTTGTGTCCTAATACTTTTGGCCACGTGTGGGTGGGTTTGTTTTTTGAACGATTGAACTTAAGTTTAGTAAAAACTGTCTGTACATTAAGCAGTTTGAACTGCCAATCACAGACATGTATGGAAGACGATGGATAATAATAGTAATAATCATAATCATAAGAAGAAGAATGGTGAGGGATAAATATAATCGATAGATTTTGAATCATTTAATATCAGAAGGTGTCACTTGAGGTGGTGTTGGTTTGGGAAATCTGGGTCTTGAGGCGTGTGGAGTTTGGCTTGTTCTCCGCCCGGACTCGCAATGACAGCGAATTGAATGAATGAATGAATGAATGCATGAATGAAAACCAAAAACAGATTGGCCTATTGTGCTTTCCAGAAGAAGCCATCGCTACGGTAACAGACGAGCGCGACTGCACGAGGACACCATTTGACCTCATGCCTTTGGATGATCCTCGTCAAAACTGTGAAGGTCGCCTGGATCAGATGAACAGCAGGAGAGAAGAAGGATCCGTCTCTCCTCCTCCTCTCAAAACTGGAACCAGGCGGAGAAACTTAATCAGGAACGAAGGCCAATGGGAGCCACTCGGTCTGGATATGCTATCGATTTTCCGCACTGGAGCTCGAAGGGAAAAAGAAACGGGTGGTTTCGCGGAGCTTCATCTTCGATTCCGTTTTGCGTTTCAGGTTAGGCACTTTACAAAGTTTAACGTTTAAGCCATTCTTTTAGCACGCAGCCGTGTTTGCGTCGTTCACAAAACTTGAAAACGGAAACAGGACCGGAAACCTGGCGCGTCTCCGGCCTTTGAATCTGCGATTCTCTTTTCCGTCACCGGGTCTCACACTGGTTCACTCCCACTAGCTTTCCGTCGCTATATAAGACAGGATTTCATTCCTTACTATCATTCTTAAGACCTTGAACGTTAAACGGCGCTTTATATATACATATACATACACACACGTATATATAAATATAAATAAAATCACACTTGGACAACAAGAGCTAAGCCTGGGAAGCTATGGGAATTTAGCCGAACTTTCGGACCAGTACGGTGATTTTACGATTTTAGGCGCCTCCACTCCTCCAGGGCCCAACTGTGGTGTCCTTTACACCTCTCGAGCCGAAACGTTGCCTTTAGCATCGCGATTGTGTGCACCGGAGTCCAATTTTTTTGATATTTTTTTTTTTTGCACCCCTAATTCCGTGCCACGTTTACATCAGGACGCCGCTCACAAAAAGGAGGTTATGCCTCAGGACGGATAGAGTAACACTGTTTCACACTTTCACAGCGGCTCAGCTTTCACACTCCGGCGTGAAAAATGTGAACTTTATACGCCGCGTTGGCTGCTCTTGACTTTTTTAATGGCGCTAGTTCAGTGAAGTCTGACTTTCTCCCACCTGTGCATTATCTGATCTCATCTCAACTCGGACATGGCTTTCATCCCGTTCCACGATTTTCATGTCTCTTTTCGCGTACTTGATATTTACCATTACATTTATAAACACTTTCAAATAGACTGGCCTGCACGTGAAGCCCCGATATAAAATACCACCAGCATAAAATCGTTTTTAACAACGCAATCGGAACGCTCTGTAACAACGACACAGCGGAGACAGCGTCTCTATAAAATACTTCGAATGATATTTTCATGATCTCATGTTTGATTTTCGCTTTGTAATTAAAAAAAAAATATATATATATACATGGAATGGGAGAAAAAGCTGAAAAGGAAGCCATGATAAAAGCTCAGATTTAAATATAGACGGTTTTATTGTATTAGGGCCCCAAGGAATAAAGTCTGGAATCCCCCTAATCTTTGGCAGTCGCGTTTTAGGGAGGTGTGATGTGCGGTCAGGATGTTTTTCAGCAAGGAAAATTCCCCAGAGCTGCCAAAAAAAAAAGGAGGAATTTGGGAGGGTGCTGGCCTATTGTGCTATTATTCAGCCCTTTCCGTTTACAATGGGATTGCACGTAAATAAAAGCGCTTCCCGGGATGGGCCAACAGGGAGAGGACCCCACTAGGGGACGGACAGAGGAGGTAAGCGGGTCGCCATTCGGGAGCGTTGGGGTTCACGCATGGGAAATGCTGCTTAATTGGAATAATAGAATTGAACGAGAGTTTGCAGACTGGTGTACTCACTCCGGGTCATTGAGGAGTTCAGTGCTGATGAAGTAATTTGAATAACGAGCCCGAGGAGGCGCTTATTCCCCACGGACAGCGCTTCATCAAGGGGAAGGAAGTCATCCGAAGTGTTTACCAATTAGACTTGAACACCAGAGCTTTGAGCAGCTATAAAATATGATAGTTTTTTTTTTATCAAACGCTAAATAAATGTTCAGCTTTCAAATTCAAATTCAAAACTTATTTCTATTTTTACAACGGAGCGTCGTCTCAAAGCGGCTTTACAATCTTATATGATTTTAAAAGGTCGATCCCAAACTGAGCGAGCCTAGGGCGACAGCGGCAAGGGAAAACTCCCTGAAAGTAGAAGGAAGAAACTTTGGGAGGAATCAGGACTCAAAAAGGGACCCGACCTCCATGGGTGGCCCAGATGTTAATTAAATTACTTAAAAGTATATTCAAGTAAAAGTAACATTAATAAAATATCGTTTAAATCAGTAATATTTAAGTTAGGAATAAAATAAGTAACAACATAGATTTGACCTTGGAGGCCCATCGTCTCTTAGTGACATAACGATGGAGGGAGTTCCTGCTCCCTCATTATAGCCAGTGTCGCCAAGGACGCCGTTAACTTCGGACCTGACCGTGGGTCGGGCTTGGTCGAGAACAAATCGGGTTCGAGTTGGAATAGCCTGCTGAGGTGCAGTCCTGCTGGACCCCGATACGACCAGGAAACAGGAGACCGTTCATCATGAGGAACAGAACAGCCAGGATAAAGACCGGCATACAGAACAGGGCAAGGTGTAAACAAGAACCTGCTCCTTAAATAACGGGTCCATTTATTATTTCTGGAGAACAACAGAGGACGAAAAAAAGGAAAGAAGGAACGAGAGCTTGTAGCCAAGACTCGTTTTAAAATGAAGGAACATTTAATCGGGGGTTCTGGGACGCTCCTAGACTTCACATATAATAGATGTTTGAACTTGTGGAACGACCTGAAGTACTAGTCTGAAAAAACAGCCTGAATCAACGCCGAGCACAAAGTCGGACGTCCTGAAGAGTCCAGAGAAGCTCAGGACAACACTGCCCAAAAGAATATCGTGATATTTTCAGGGATTCTTTGGGCAACGATAATTCGGCGGTGAACGTTTGGTCTAAAGCGGTTTGAAAGCATCTTTTGGGAACTCGATCGCTATCGATCGCGGTTTTCCTTGCTTTCTGTGCTGAAGGTTCACGCCGAGGTTCGGCAAAAACGGTTCCCAAAAGCGGCACGTCTTGAAAGCGAAGCTTTTTATTGCAATTAGTAGTGAAAGATACACTTCAAACTAAGGCAAAGCAACACCAAAGGCATCAGAGAGAGAACGGGAGAGAGAAACAGAGAGAGAGAGAGATACAAAACATACGTAAGAAACACTTTTAAAATTCAAAACAAAAAAGACCCCTAAGGTACAGCCATGGACATCTGCAACACACAAAGAGAAAGACGGAGAGGGACAGAGTCGTGGAGCTCCTGGACGTGAAACATTCGTGAGGAACGTCCCGGAGACACCAGAGCTGAGGAGCAGTCCTGAAGGACACTTCGCTTAAGGAGAGCAGACTTTGGTTCATTCTGGGAGAAACGTCTTTTTCACGTTTATTCAGACGGGACGCCCGGAGGGGTCTCCGGAGAGTGACGTGCGTGGAATGCTGGACGTTTTTGTTTTCTTCAGTAAACAATCACTTGTAAACAGTTCAGGATCTGCTGTGCATGTGCGCCGAGTCTGAAACAGCGCCGGGGCCGCACGCCCCTGTCCCTCTGAAAAGAAAAAAAAAAAAACGAACCCCCGAAACGCAGCTCGGGCTGGAGGACGCGGTAGGTAGGCCGGACTCACACGGTTAGTGGTTTAGAAAACGCGACCGGACATTTCTTTATACGACCGAGGCTTTGAACGAACGAATCTAAATTCGACAACAGTTAAGGCTGAGGCTCATTTCATTATCCGAGTGGAATGGGACTCGTGTTTTTTTTTTTTTTTTTTTTTTTTTTTTTTTTTTTCTTTCTTTTTAATACTCTCTCCTCTATGGCTCTGGCACGAAGACGACTCGGGTCAACCGCGGCAACGCAAACAACCCGCCCAGCGCCAGGAGAACGTCTGTGGCTGAGAGTCTAGCAGCTCTGGATTTGAAACACGTCAGCTTGTTTGAATTGTAAATACAAAGTCAGTGTGGTTCTCTCTGCCCCCGAAACAGAAGTGAAGCAGCATTATGGATGGAGCATCAGTTTACAGAATATTAAACAACACTACGACCGAATAACCTCGTCTTATTCGAACATAACCAAAACTCTCTCAAGCTCCAGAGATGAAGGAGCGTTGGTTAGCGAAGTCGCAGAAGTTGGATCCAGTTCATAGGATTGCATTTTCAAAAGCACGTCTGTAAGCCGCCTGACGAGACGCCTCCGGCTCTTTGTCATCATTCCAAAGCAGCTCTAGGTCCACAGCCCTGACTGAACAAACCTAGGGTGACAGTGGCAAGGGAAGGAAAAAAAAAACAAAAAAAAAAACGCCCCAAGTGTTCCAAGGATGAAACCTTATAGGAAGCCAAGCCAGGTCTTTTAAACCTGTTTATCAAGCAAGATCGACTAAATGACCTAATTAATACACGTAGCAGTAGGCTCGCTGTTTTACGGAGTTTTTCCTTGCCGCTAATCGCTCTAGACTTGCTCAGTTATGGCTTTGGACTTTGTGTTTGTAAAGCTGCTTTGAAAAGCGTTCGTTTCTGATTATAAACAGGCCACGCCTCGTCAGAGTCCCTTCTCTGAGCGAGCCGTTTCGTTATCGAGTCCGTTGGTGAAAAGACTCCAGAATGACAGAGGCGGAGACGAACCTTAACTTGCACAAACTGCCCTCTTTAGGACACGACTGCTTAAGAAGCTTCAATAATCTGATTCAGGGCCGTCCATCACACACAGATTAGTCTAAAGACACCAGACACCAATGCCCGTCTTTCTATATCGTGGGAGAACGAAAATGAATACACAAGGAGAACGTGCGAAATGACCCCCAGCGGCCCAGGTCAAGATATCCGGACCCGTGAGGCCCTGGGCTTCTTTAAATTTGTGAACGGGACTGGTTGAAATCCAGACAGGCTTCGAGTTTAACTCGATTTGAACAATAATCAAGTCTTCAGGGCCGCGCCCCCGAAAGCTCTCGTCCATGAGCGAGAGAGTGTTTCGTTTAAGCTCTCTCCATAATGCTGCCCCGGCGTACGGACCCTGGGGCCGCACGTTTAGCACGCTCTAAATAAATACACCGTAAAATATTTCGCATATATAATTCCAATATATTAAAAGGGAAAAAAAAAAAAATTAAATAAGACAAAACAAAAGGTTGGCTCAATAAACAAAGGTGTTAAGACGCACCGGAAAAAACCACGACGACATTCTTAAGAGGACTAAAATGGCGATAAAATCTAGCAGGGATACCGTGAGCAGTATTTGCAGTTAAACTCATTTGCAGCATTCCAAGGTGAGGTGCAGTGTTGGGAGGTCTCTGGGAGACGCCTCTTCCCGTCTCTGCGCCCGGGGAAGAGATTTGCGACCGCGCGTCTACAGGACGGACCGTAAAGTGTCTTCTCGTATTAAAAAGGTAGCAAGACGTTGATCGGTTTCGCCTTGAAAACGCAAAATCAGGCCGATTATCACCTCAGCAAAAAAAAAGAAAAAAGAAAAAAAAGGGGGGCTTAAACCAACAAACCTGGGCTGTCGTTGTGGGTGGCTTTAAAGTGCTGCGATAAGCTTCCCTCTACCGGGTCACACAACGACCCCAAATCCCAACAGTCCTCGTTTCCCATCGCTCCGCTCCCCTGTCAGCCCTAAAACCGTACACCCGATTTTACTTGGCATAAATCATGAGAACTGCAGCTGAATTCGTACAAAGAAACCAGGCTGTTCGACCTGCTGCTTCAGCACCGTCGTGAAGAAAGGCACTTTCTAAAAGACCCCATGTCACCCTCACAGTCCCAAAAACGCAAGACCAAGCTGCTACACGCTTAGCAGAGGTCATGCCACCATTCGGCCATTCGGTTAGTAGAGCAACACCGTGATAAGCGAGCGGTAGCCCTGGCGGATGGGTGCCAGGTCCCGCTCTAATCCTGCTCAGGAAAAGTGCTGGAAGAAATTTCTCATTTGGGACTAATAATAATAATAATGATAATATTCTGCATTTTTTTGGTCGTATCATAAACAGATAACGGATACAACCAGATAATAACTGTACTATACTGTTAACTGGCATCTTTAAGCATGTTTGCCGCACATGAAAACGCTTGCTGTCGTTCCAGGATTTGTCACACCTGTTCAAACAGTGCCCCCTTGTGGCGTGAGACGTACAGTACAACGAGAGCGCCCAGAAATCAGGGAAAACGGGTTTCGATTTAAAAAAAAATAAAAGAAAAGAAAAGAAAAGGTAATGGATCGAAATGTTCCTCACAATGTGGACAAAACAAGAAAAACATACAAGAGCTAGTGGGCGTGAACGATTTGCGTACTATTTTACAAACTGTCCCCAACACCAACGATTTCCAGTGCCGTGCTCTGGACCGTGCGGGAATCCGGAGCCTGTCCCAGCTAGGCTAATGCGAGGCGACTGTCTGAAAGGCACAGCTGGGGATCAAGCCGGGCGGATACGGGCTTCGAAACATACAGAAGTGCGTTTGGCAATGACTTTAAAAAGAAAAGGCCAGCGTTTTCAGTCGGGAACTAGAGAACCTGCACCCGTTCCACGTTCACCATCCCTGTGCCCCCTTGTTTCTTTATTATAAGAACTACGATCTGGGCGCGTAAAGCACCGGGTTTCTACGTCATACTGCATTTCGTAAGTCATCAGACAAAGTTAATAAGTCGTTATTTCCGGATATAATTCTCACAAACGAGTGAAGCTATAAATGCTCTGCGCTGCACGGGTTCATCTAAAACCGAACCTAGAGATATGTAGGCAGCACCGTTTGCGTGCGCCGTGCTCCCGGCCTCCTCGAGTCAAATGCCCATATCTCCGTCGGGTGCGCCATAATGGCCGCACCTTATAGCACCAAGCTTAGTTTAGTTTCGTTTAGTGCAGGTTACCGTCCCGTCCTTCACGGGACGGGATGTGCTTCCCGAAAAGAGACGGAGCGCAAACCCACACCGCCCTCTACTGGCCGTCCGGTGAGCCAACGGGGACCTGACAACCCTCTCCGAACCGAAGCACACCCGATCCCAACAAGGAACCTGTACAATAGCAGCTAGATCCTTGATAAGTAGCAGGCGGTGGGTTTTACGAGGTTTTGAAAAGCCGTGGCTACGCGGCCGCGAAAAAGGACTCCGAAATAAACGCTCCTCTCCCTGAACAGACTCTTAAAAAATGAATAATAATAATAATAATAACAATAATCTTAAAAAATAATAATAATAATAATAAAAATCCAAGGCCACACAATACTGATTAGTGAAATTCTTCCATGGCTTCCTCGAGACCGTCGCCGACCGAGTCCTGCACCAGATTAGCTCGAAATCGCCCCTTACAAAACGTTCTACAAAACCCCCATCACGCCAGGCACTTGATTTTGAACCCTTAAAACCCTCAAAAGGTATCTAGAAACCCAGAAGAGGAGGGAGGGGGAAAAAAACAAACAAAAAAAAAAAAAAAAACAGACGTTAAACACGAGCATGCAGCTATAAAAGTGCCAACGCGTTCCTCCACGTCCCCCTGCGCGTTAAAAAGCTCTCGCGCTCTCTGTGTAGGAGAGCTGGGTTGCCGTCACTTGCCAAATTCCCCTTCCGCCCCGTCACATTCATTTTACCAATGGATTATTGCACTAAAACTGTAATCGAACACGGTCTTTACATGCTGAACAGGAGAAGGACAAAACAGAGAGAGGGTGTAGGTATGCAAATAAATACTGGGAGCAATTTAAAAAAAAAAAAAAAAAAAAAAAAAAAAAAACACACACAGACACACACACACACACACACACACACACACACACCCACACACACATTTGCGCGCACACAGTACATAATAAAACACTTTGCATTGTAGTACATGCTCAGACAGTGATCGGCACCACCCTGGGATAACTCGGCACTAAGTTACAGAGGAAGGGAAGAAACAAAAAAACAAAAAAAACCCCAAAAAGGTGTAAGAAATAGCTCCCCCCGGTGGCCCCAACGGGTGGCACTCATGATTAGCTTGTTTAGTTTTTGGACATGAATTTGTCTCGATTCGTTGACACTTGATTTTGAAGTCACCGTTGGCTACAACAACAACAAAAAAAAAAAAACAACTTTCGAACCCAGCACACGGCATCAACTTTTCCCTTCTGGCAAACGCAAAGTGCTGCCGTCTCAAACTCGAGGTAAACTAATCACGCGGAGGGGAAGCGCTCCCTTTAGTTGGTAGGGAGGGGACGGGCGCTTTCGGCCCCGCCCCCGAACGCGGTTGGCTGGTTTCATATTGCATAACAGTGCTGAGTTTCAGTGTGGGGGGAGGATAAAGCAGGTGTGCGCTTTCAGGTCGGGTTTGGGATCGCCATTCTGTACCTCCAACGAATCGTATCCACTCTCACCAGCTACCCCCGCCCCCATTCCCGACGTCCACAGTGTCCGGTCCGCATTCAGAAGGTGTGGGTATGTTTGTGACGATCTCTCAGGCGAAGTACATGGTCCTCAGGGTGTCGTGATGAATCTGCACGGCTTTGGCCAGGGCCTGTGGGTCCCGACCGTTACTCTGACCGGACACGTGGCTGCCCTCCGCACTGAGGGAGTACAGACAGACAGACAAGACAGACAGACAGACAGGCAGACAGACACAGAGAGACAGAGAGACAGAGAGAGAGCGCGAGAGAGACAGAAAGAGAAAGAGAGAGAGAGAGAGCGCGAGCCCAAGACAACGAGTTGGCAACAAAAGAGAGAGACACAACGAGACAGACAAACACAGAGACAGAGAGAGAGAGACACAGAGCGAGACACAGAGCGAGACACAGAGCGAGACACAGAGCGAGACACAGAGCGAGACACAGAGCGAGAGAGAGAGAGAGCGAGAGAGAGAGAGAGAGAGAGACAGACAGACAGAGAGAGACAGACAGAGAGAGACAGACAGAGAGAGACAGACAGAGAGAGACAGACAGAGAGAGACAGA
>JAUZST010008087.1:0-13766 GCA_034779995.1 Parotocinclus haroldoi | reverse complement strand
ATAGTGTATTTTTCTGCAGGCTTAATAAGGCTCGCTCACACATAGTGTTTCCCTGGAATGCTTTTGCCAACATCCAGTATGAGTTCACAGTGAATTTGATTTTGATGAATCTGCTTGAAACACCTTTTGCTATAATACAGGTGCTCCACAGTAGAAAAGTTGCACAGACATATGAAGAACATGTAAACTCTTCATGTAAAAGACAACACAAATCACAACTTTGAAATCAATCTTTTAATTTAAAAATATCAGAACATTCCCTTGTGAACGATTGAGGCATTATAACCTTTAAATGAAAAGGTTTTATCTTGTACAATTTCCTTTTCTTTTTTAATCTCTCTTGCTTTCACTGCAAAAACCCTCCTTCTTTGCTGGTCTCCATGGAGAGGATTAGGCTGATGGCATGTTGACTGGAAGGTTGTTTCTTTGCTGAAGGCGTAACTGTGTGCAGCGTGTCTCCCAACATGCTGCTGTAGAACCATAGATAATCGTGCTGGATCTGCTGTGTGCTATCAGTCCATTTACAGAAACTTTCATTTATGAGGTATTCACACTCTTGGTAATGCAAGGTAGTTAATTGATGTAGAGATGGCAAAGATGATGTAGTGTCTGTGAATTAAGTTTTATTTTGTATTATATTTAGTCACATATGTCTGTATTGCAACAGTGCTTCGGGGATATGCGCTTGAGAGTCATTTTCTGCTTTGGTTTCTGAAATGAGTCATCAGTCTGAATGACAGTGTGCCGTGTTCTGATAGCACTTGAATACTACTGGATTAATCTCTTTTCCCCTCTGCTGAGCCGTTCTTTAATTCTTAATTAACAAATCAAGGCAGCACGTTGAGGAATTCTAATCCTAAGTCACCTGGCAGTAATTTGAAGTCTATGTTGAGTTTTTATCTTCTCCTCACAGCTTTGAGTTGCTTCTCTTTTTTTTCTCTTCTCTCCTTGTTGCTGCCGTGAGAAGCGCTGAGCTGTGAAAGGCCAAAAAGCCATCAGAATTCAGCGGCACTTCTTCTTCTTCCACAATGAGACACCCTTTGTGGCAGACCAATCAGGTCTCGCTGGGGGCGGAGCTTGCACCGTTACTGTGTGAGTGTGTGTCTTTTTGTCATCAGTCCTGTTATGCTGTTTATTCTCAATGAGGACGCTGGCTGAGGCTACGGACTTAGGTGCACTACCTTGGAGTGCTTTCTCTGGTGTTTTTCTCCTTTCCTGCTGAGCACGACTTTGCATAGGCAGCACGTCTAGGGAGTGTGGACGAGCAGCGGCGCAGCCGATGGGGCTGAGGGGATGCTGGTGGTTGCTTCTTGCGTTCTTAATTGGGGAGGTTCAAGCAGCTGAATGGAGTAAGTGAGTATCTTAGAGATCTGGAAGGCTGACAAAAATAGACAGCGAGGGTGAGTAAAGCATGAGGGAAGTATAGTATAAAACAGAGCCTAACAATAGTCGGATGACTCTTAGGCAGGTAGAAAGGTCAAAGAGAGAGCTGTTTATTTTATAGAGTAGACAGGGCAGTGTGTTTTGTCTCTTTGTCACAGGAAGCAGGTATGACGTTGCTCTGTCAAACCCTCATTTTAGTGTGTCAGTAGAACTGTATTTGCTGAATGGAGCAGAGACAGAGATAGATTACTGCCAAAAGCCAAATCCTCCTCCTGCAAGAGAGAGAGAAGGGCAGACAGGGGATAGGCAAGACTAGTGTCAGCAGACCTGCTTGCTTGCATTCAGGCAGTCCTAGATTAGAACAGAAAGAGGCGACTGCACCTGCAGCTCCATCGTCCCATCAGCATGTCATCGAACGAGCTGAGCCCAATGGAGCCGGAGCCCTGCATCCGGACCTTCAAGGAGCACATGCGGCTGGAGCTAGAACCTCCCCGACTGGCCACATCCCCAAAAATATCACCTCGCAGCTCACCTCGCCTGTTCCGCAGACTCATGGTCAACAAGGGTAGCCGTCACCGACGACGCTTCACCGTCGCACACACTTGGTAAGTGCAGAGATAGACGACAGGAGAAGAACAGCTGTGAAATGATGTTTTCTCTACATATGGATGAGGCATGATGATGGGCGATTTTTCCTTTAGGGTGCAAATAAACTACTGCTGACAGACAACTAATCACATTCAATCTCAGACTAGTATGTATGTGGTGTAAATTAGTGTTGGGAATTTATAGCCATTTTCTGTTAGTGAAATTACTAACTTTTATGCTGTAGATGTGTGATGGCCTGATTTGACTTAGCTACACTGATTTCATACATAAGGAATAATGTTTTGGAGAAAGCAATATCCACTATGGCATTTAGTTATATTTTTACACATTTTTGTTAAATAAAAAACCCATCATTATTTTTCCTTTTACATTTTTTCCTTACATTTATTGTGTTGGAACGTGTAAAATGTTAGCCCTGCTTTCAGTGGAGGCTGCAAGCAGGCAATCCCTCACCATCAACTTCTATTTATATCTCCTTGCTGAAAAGGGAGCAGCAGTACCTTAGACTACTATTCAATTTGAAATTGCTTTTAAATGTTAAATAACCCTACAACTAACAGATAAATATATGATTTATTTAGTATATATAAAATATCTGAAAAAAGACTTTAACCCTCACCCCATTAATCTGTGCACATAAGGTCTATTACCAGTAATAAAAAAACCATGATGTCTCTTGTTTAAAAGGTTGGTTGTGTCTTCATACCAGTGAATTTGTATCTGTTGGAAAATGTGGAGCAAGTGGTTAGCACGGTCATCACGCCACTCCATAAATCCACAGTTTGATCCTGACCTTGGGATCTGTTTGTGAGAACCATTCCTGTTCCTGCTTTGCATGGGTGGGTTTTCTCCAGTGTTCTCCCACATTCCACAGAAATTCATTAGATAGTTGTCTAAATTGTCGCAACGTGAGCGTTTGATGAATTTAGATGTCACTATTTCATAAAATGTCTTTAAATGCACAAAAATATGTTTGTCTTCTAGAACCTAATATATGGCAGATAAAAGTTGATTACATGGAAGCAACATTGAGAGATGCTAGACTAAAGGTAGTGAACAACTGGGTGCTAATGGGGATGTTTATTGTAATACTGAGCACTTAAGCAGAATAGACACAATTTAGCATTCACTTTGTTTAACAAAAAAAAAAAAGTCTTCAGAAGTTTACATGCCCTCTCCATGTACACATGGGTTCACTCTGGGTGCCCCAGTCTCTTCCCACATCCCAAAGACAGGTTAATTGGCTGCTCTATATATATATATATATATATGTTTTCTGTATATTGTTGTGTAATATACAGAAATCACTGTGTAATACTGATAACTGTGTAATATTTTCAGTGTCTCCCTAAATTGCCCACTTCAGAGATACACTAGCCCACAAATGCAGGGACCAGGGTTCGAGTCCCTGTGGTGCCTTTTTAACTGGATTGCATCCATTGCATATACAATTTTCTGTGTCTGAGGGAGGAAAGACTGGTCCATGGCATTGGAGCTCCCTGGAGACCCCAACCAGGAGGTGTTTAAACATTGCACATGCACATATTTAAAAAAATGGCAACACTGGTTTAAGGAATAAGATTAAAAAGGAAAGACAACCACTGCAAGGGACAAACTTAAACATGACATTCACTGGAGGCCAAAAGTTAATAATGAGACCACTAATGAAAATGGAAAATGCTTCTGTTTGACACTTTTGTTTATTGCTTTGTAATTGTAATGCAGCATTTTTTATTACAAATCATACAATCAGCATAGCATTGTCAATTAGAAGTTTCAGTTTCAGAATGGATTAGAATGTTGGTATGTTCCCCTTTGTGTAATGACAGAAAGCATTCAAGATGGTGTGGATTCCAGATCCTGAGATGTTACTAAATGTTTTGCTCTTGGAAAATGCAAGATGGGATTTAGGTCTGGTGACTGACAGGGAAAAGTCCATGGTAGTCATCATCTTCATTGGTCTTCAAACGAACAGTTACCAATGCTGTTAAGGTGTGTGGCTTTGCAAAAACACTACTTTTGAATTATATGATAAATCACTGCTGGTGAGGCATACAATGCATAAAAATGATTTCATTGTAAATGCTCCCTACACATAGCATAAAGTGCTACTGTAGAACTGATGTAGTGTACAATCACGAAACACTTCAAAGTCGTACGTTCAGTATGAGTTGTATTTGCATTTTTATGCGTTAAACACATTTCTTGGCTAAAGTGGTGTTGAGAATCTTGAATAGAAGTACATCCTTATGGAATATTACTTGTTTCAAAGAAACTGTGGTAAACTACAGACGGTTGTGGTTTTAGCCACAATGTAATGGCTAAGCTAAATGATGAGGGTGTTTCAGTTTACAGCTTCCCTGACTGATAAAAATGTATGCACTATCAATGTAATGGAGCTCTACTTACTCTGTTTACAAGGTGTGACCTTTTCAAACCAGCCGACATGGAGCTGCATGTGAGAAAAAAAACGCTTATCAATGGGTTCGTATCTTATATAGCATGCTCCTCTCAAGACCACTGTGTCCTGTGAAATTTGTTCTTGACAGTCAGGTTATCATTCTCTTTCCTTGTTTCTTTGGAGGTCCAGCTTTTTTCCTAGTACTGCTAGACCTCTTGACAATCTCAATGTCGGCGCCAACGTGGCTTCTAGAGACCTTGAGCCCTCACAATAATTTGAGCTAATGGTTTTGTTTTTCATTTCCTGCTATTGTTCTATTTTTCTTTGCTGACCCTCTAATGGTTTCCCCCAAACAGCATTGATTGTGCTTTTTGCTGCCATTTTTGGAAGTCAATGGACAGTTTTTGGTCAGATTTTCTATACATGGCTCAGCTTAATCCTTGTATTTCAATGGCTTGTGAGGTCAGAGGATGCTGTGCTCTATGCTCTTTCTCTGTGTTCCAGATATTTTTCCCCTGGTTCTCAGCTGTTGAGATGTGATCATGCTTAGTAGCATGTGGGCAGGAAGAGAAATGGCACTATTTTAAGTGCTTGGCAGAATAATTTGAGTAAATGGAGCATAATTATAGTCTAGTCTAGACTATTGCAGTGTTTGACAAATGTGGAAGACGGTGGCGACTAGTAAACATTAAGCTAACACTTGTCATTTTTATTGCATTAACATGAATTCATATGTTTGTTGGTCTGTGCGCGTTTGTGTGTGTGTGTCTGTGTGTGAGAGAGAGAGAGAGAGAGGGAGGAGGGAGGGGGTTTACCTGGATAATGCTCAAGTGCAACGGTCAGCCATTATCTGTCCAAGAAGAGCTGAGCATTTCTCCCTTTGCTCAGTCAGCTAGACAAACTGTTAATGTTTAATGTGTCACGTACAACACTAAGGCACAGCACACAGAAGCGAAACAAACCAATTTATCATTGACACCACACATAAGTGCACACACACGATATTCATTTTCTGGCTGATCCTTATAAGCCAAGATGAAAGCAACACAAGTGGGATGGACGGCTTGCTGATGGACTCCACGATAATGTAATAAGAAATAGCTCTGGGAGCCTTCATTTAAATGGTAACGGTAGTTCAGTAGTGAAGTACCTCTTGCTAAACACAAGGTTAATAATTATCTTCTCAGATTAAACGCTAGGGGAAGTAATTGTGCTAATATAATAGAATTTTATTTGTAAGATTCATACTGCAGGGTGAAATAACCATGGACTTAAGCATTTTGCAGTATTCTATATTCAGCAGTCTCCCTTATCCAGAGTGACTAACAACTGAACTGCACAATTGCAGGTGGCAGCGTGGCAGAGCTGGGAATTGTGCTTACTATTTTTCAAACTAGTATTTCAGAGCCTTTTATGATTGCAGTTCTTATTGCACTCTATGCGAATGTTTAGTATTTTAATTTCTGTCAAAATACTTGCACCTGCTAATTCTGCTATTTGCCCAACTTTCTTTGTGTAAAAAATGAATGGTTTATGTAGTTTGAAATTCACACTAACAAGTCACTACATGACAACAGTTAAAGCAAAAAATGGTCTGGGGCCTAACCCAGAATTAATTGGACACAAGCAGATCTACATCCTCGGTGGGGTGCACCACCCTGCCTTCATGTTGCAAAACCCACTAGGATTTTAAACACAGTGCCTTAGGTGCTGTTATTTCCAACATCTGTCTTTTCCCAGTGAGGCACCAGAGCTGCTTGATAGCAGTCAATAACAGCTATAATAGTGACTACATCCAGTAGTATTTGGCTGCTCCCAAACAGCATACTGAAGAGTACTTTAAAAAGTACTATTATATAGGTTATATCATGCTGTATTTGGGACATTGGTTCACTAGCAGGAGCAGCTGTACCTCTGAGCTATCAATTCCAAAATTTAGAGCGAGAGCGTGAGAGCACAAATGATTGTGTTGGAGGATGTGTGTTTGTTGTGGGTGGATAAATGACATAGTGAAATGGTTAGTCATTGTGTTGTGTACTGTATTGTATGTTTTATTTTAATTTTTATTTTCTCCACTCTCCCCAAAATTCTCATTGATTAATATACATGCCATGTAATTGTTTACAAATCCACGCAAAAGCATGCGGTGTTCTCTAGACTTGACACAGTAGACACTTGCAAGTAGCGTGGCTTTGTGAAATACGTTGGACAAAGACGTGGCATGAATGCAAATATTAATGCAAATATTTTGGCACAAGTAACACAGCATTCTGTAGCTATATTTTGGTAAGAATGAAGAAACTTTGGAGAAGAGTACAACTTGCTTTCTGAATTTAGTCTTTGGCATAGAATGCTACGAAAGAGAAAGGTTTCTCGGTTCATCATATTCTTATCTTGGGAAATCAGTGCATGTTGTATAAGACATTTACATTTAAAGCATTTAGCGGACACCCTTATCCAGACCACCTTACAATCAGTCTTACAATCCAAGCAATTGTGGGTTAAGGGCCTTGCTCAGGTACCCAACTGTGGCAGAGATAGGATTTGAACCCTGGACCTTCTGGCCTATCGTCCAGTACCTTAACCACTAGGCCACCACAATGCCATATAAGTCTCGCCACAAAGTTTCATATACAAAGCCTGTAAATCTGCAGAGTGGAATCGCTCATTTTACATTTACGGAATTTAGATGCTGCCCTTATCCAGAGCGACTTACACAAATCCTTTGAATTTTTCCTAGCAGACAAAACCTTATGTTACTACAAAATAGGCAATAGCCCAAGAACACAATCCAATCAGAACCTGCTATGATTTTATGTGGATAAAATCAATAAAATATCTTTTTACTTCAGTCTTTTCATAAGTGCTGAGTGAAGAGGTGAGTGTTTAGTCACTGCTTGAAGACAGCAAGTGACTCGGCCATTCTGACATCCAGTGGAAGTTCATTCCACCACCTGGGAGCCAAGACGGAGAAAAGTAATGACGCTAACTGCAAATTCCACTGAATTGAATGGGATTCTGCTCATTTTTGAGTTTTGCATTGAGTTCATGACAGGCTAGTGTGACTTTAGAAAAGGACAACATGGTGCATAGGTAATGCAGCAGGAACAGAGAAGTGAAGTGTGTGTCAGTATATGTCTAGTGCCTTTGGTAGGTCTCACTCCAATAGCAAACAATTATTACAAAGTCAGAGCACCCCTTTTATTACTGTATTTATTATAAAACCTCAAAACTGTCTAAATTCAGCTGCCTGTATCTTGTCCGCCAGTGTCAGTGCCCATCTTGAAGGAACATCAGTAAACTGAGGAGAGCCAAGTAAAGATATGTACAATTTAATGACTGCATTGTGTTCTGTGAAACAGGATGTAGACTAAAATGGATGGTGAACAGACCATACTGTGATCACATTTTTATGTCCTTTTTATTCTGCTGTAGTGTAAATATAAAGGATATCTTCACAGGAAAACTGCATCAGAGATACTGCTGAAAACACGAGTAGGTACACTACCACCAAAGCATCACTAGCACCACCGGAATAAAGCCATAACACTTAAGAGGATGGAATGATGAACCTGACACTTTTGTTTGATGGAACCAGTTCATAGTTATGGGTAAGAGAGAATATACAGGTAGTGGTGTAAAATAAAGGAGTACTACTTGCAATAGGACAAGCACGTAAACTTATAAATGCTAGTCTCTAAACACATCAACCAAGTTAGAGCAGTCTTTGTTAAAGCAAATAGACATTGATTGGATGGTTGTTAACGGTGCATAGCTGTAATATGAAGTTAAGTTTTCTTTTGTGAACATTAGGGCATCTGCTGATCACTTATTTTCTTTTTGTGTATGACCCTGGACTGTTTGTTGACGCTGATTCTGCCTGTCATTTACTTTAATAAACGGCAGTTTTGTCTCTGTACGCTGCATCTGGTCCCGCCATTTACCTGCTCGCGTTACAGAGCTCAGTTAGTGTGTGCTAAGGTTTAAGTTCTTGTGTAAGAACAGAAGCTGGTCTATATGTTCAGAGCCAAGCGTGCTCGATGATCGACATTTGACATCTGACATTTGTTATTCGAATCGTTAACGTCCGAATCAGGATGCATCTAAAATTAAAAATTTTCTCTCACTCCTAATGAACAGTATAAAAAACTAACTGAAACTAACAAAATTTTGGATTGATGTTAAGAATTATCTTAAAATGCAGCTACGAACAAGCTCCATGCAGTCAGACCAGTAAAAAGCAATATAAGGGCAAATAGGATGAGATCCTGCTATAGAGCCTGTCCTCTGTCTGGAAGGGTCACCAAGCTGTCACTTACTACAAAAGGTGACGCTGATTCAATTTAGTTATCTTAACGCCTCCGTTTGGCTCACAGAGCTGTTACTCCATTCCCCTTGCTGCTCACACTTCCTTCTCAGCATTACAAGGTCTTATCATTTTCCTTTTCCCTACTTATTAGAGAACTTGGATTACACAAACTGTACAATACAATCTGCAGGAGGATGGCTCAACCTGACCATGTCTCTCTGCTAAAACACTGTGAAATGGTGTTTACACACATCTTTAATCAATCTCCTGCACAGTTATGTCAATATATTATGTCTGATTGCTTCAAGCCTGATTGCATTAGTGATCGGACCAAGATCACTACTTTACCTCCCATTATTTCTACGCACCTGTTAGTTTCTGTTGATTATGATTCATGGTTATCGGTTATGAATGACACTTTTGCCATTAGAGATTGTGATCTAGATTTCATGTCTCTGCATTTCACTTGAACCCTTTCAATTTTCCCAGAGAGCAAATAGATCAATAACGCTATCCGCATGGGTTCTGGGATCATCCTACGTCAAAACTGTACACACACACATTATGCATGATTTTATGGATTTTAGCTTGCTGCTCAACTCCAGTTCCTACTAATACACATTTGCCAATAATGATGATGTCATCAAATATGGTCAGCTTTCCGAACTGTGTTTTCTCCCATATAGACCCAGGCTGTGTTGTAGCACTTTTTCTATGTGCCCATATTTAACTCTTACGTTCGATACTACAGAAACAAGCTGCGTTTCATTCTTTTGGTGTAGATTAACAGTTCAATTTATCTTAATCTACCCTATTGGATACGTTATTGGGTTTATTCTGACCAATGTTATTATGGATCATAAAAATGAAAACTACAAAAATATATCTTGGTAAGCTATATTGCCTGAAACAAAACTGAAACAAAGAAAATACAATTATAAAATAGATATGTAAAATAGAAAGACATTTATTGCTATTCAAAATATTGTAGAAACCTGTACTTTGTACTTTTTTACTTTGCAGGTATAAAATGTCATATAAAATATTTCACATATTAATTTATGTCTCCAAACATAAATGTTGGCATATTCAAAGTTTTGGACAGCAATACAGCAACAACACTCAGGTAGGCTGTGGCATTTTAGTATTGTATTGGTATTATGGGCCTAAAGTGCCTATACCACTTATGACCTAAAGTGTACTAATAAAGTGTACCCAGACCATTTAACCGCCACAGCCAACCTAAAGCTGGCTATATATGCAAATTGCCGCTATAGTAACTAATGCAGAAATATGCAATTTTGCCCTCACCGACTTGGTTCTGTGTGGCATAGACTCAACAAGGTGCTGGAAACATTGCATGATCTCCGTTGGTGATGCGGTTTTATCATGATATCACACAGCAGCTGCACAGCTATGATGCAAAACTCCCATTCCACCACATTCCAAAGGTCCTCTACTGCATTGGAATCTGGTGACTGTGGTCACCTTGAGAGTACAGTCAACTCACTGTCAAGTTCAAGAAACCAGTTAGAATTTTTTTTACTTTGTGACCGACCATGTAGGATCTACAAGAAGAAGTAACTACAAGACATGGGTACTTGTAGAGCAGAAATTGAGCATTTACTGAAGTGAAAGCGAATCTAAATCCATAAAATGATTTAAAGTGAACACTGACTTCCATAAGTAACCCATTTCTTCTCAAATGATGGCAGTCTTAACACTTTTAGTGACTGCCATTTCCATCCTGAAGTATATTTTGTTTCATCCTGAAACATTAGTTAAATAGCACAAAAGTGGTACTTTTCTCAGCAACCGAAGAAATCTACTTTGTACAGGATATCCTGCTACAGTTCTGCAGTGCCTTTGTTGAAAGGGCCTTCTGTTATCAGAACTGGCCCATATAGGACATCAACCTTTCCTGTTGCACTGCTTAAATACGTTCTTATCAAAAGAAACAGATGCCTTAGGAGTGTTGTATGTATTCAATCAATAACCAAGCTCAATCTCACTCCCTTTATAGCCTTTTTTAACTTCCCAATTATGCACACAAATAATGTGTTATTTATTTATTGCACTATTAATCAGGAATGATGTGCTCTAATATCCACTGGTGAGACTTTTTTTTAATTTGATGCCCATATGAATGCCTACACCTAGCAGAGCATTTCCCAGATAATCACACTTCCTTCATTGGCTTGACTCCTTACCACAGTACTTTTTTGGTATTATCACTTTCCCATGTCAGTAAGGCAAGCATATCTTCAGTGCAGTGATATAAAACAAAACAAGGCCCACTGGACCAATAGTCCTTTTTCAGTCACTCCCAGATCCAGTTGCGCAGTTTGTGTGTGCATCACAGACACTTGAGTCTTGTTATTTGGAAACACAAGATAGTTTAACCAGAGCCCTTTGTATAAAACTCTAACATACTAGTCTAACACATCTAACATACCACGCTCAGGAGACTTTGATGTAATTACCTTGTGCTCTGTACATGAACTCGCAGCTCAGTCTTTTGTTTTCTATGTAGCTCAGCTGAGTGACCTACATAGCCATGACTGCATCTATAACAATAACATTTCTGCATGCTGCTCTGTGTAAAAATAAAGCAGAATGTACAACACCCACGTCCTCATTGCTATCTACTTTCTTGCCACTAATGAGATCTACTTTTATCCAGCCTTCCCTGTGGGCATATTTGAAACTGCTCCACAGTGCAAAACACAATGCAGTGTTAATATACATAAAGAATGTACACAAGAACTCTGAATATACAGTCAATCTGTTAGGTTTTTGATTTTTTTTTCGTTCCGTTACAGTTTCATTAGATTTGTGTGTTGGAGTGTATTTTGGTAACTATGGTGTCACAGCGAGCTTGTTCTGAAATTCCCCTGCTGGAGTGCAGTGTAAGTTTTGATTGTGTACTCTGGTATCCTGTTCTGCTGGTCTGCCCATCCAGGCATCAGACTGGACCATGTCATATACACAATAATGTGCTGGAGGCATTGTATATTCAGATACCTGATCAAGAAAGTTGTTTAATACTAAACATTGTTTAGGTAGGTGTTACACTTCAAATAAACATCCACATGATTACCCAGACCCAAGGTTTCCCAGCAGAAATTTACCAAAACCATCTCACACACACTATTCACCTGTTCGTCTTCTATAGGTAGTTAGCTAAATAGTGCACATCTACCCAACTGTCCATATGATGTAATGGAAAAATGAAGTAATCCACACTCCACAACCTTCTTCCACTGCACTGAAAAGTCCAGTTCTGACACTCATGTACCCATGGTAGGCATTTTGATGATGAACTGTGTCTAGCATGGTGAGCACCCTCAACGGTCTACAGATTACAGGCAGTCCCATAATCATCAGGGGATTCATCAACATCATCACAATCATCATTGCATTGAAAGTCATATTGAAAAGTGAATGTATATGTAGCCATTAATTTTCAATAGAAATACTAACGTGACATTATAGGCAGAAACATTGTAAATTGTATTAGCTGTCAAGTTGATAAATGCTGTAGTTGCAAATGTAAATATAATGAAAGTATTGAATGTAGGTCCCCCTGAATATGCCTAATTTCTGCGTTGTGCACGTCTGCCTAAGTTACGTTTAAGTTGCCAGCATGACCTTTGATAGACAATAAAGGGTAAGTCTTATGTACATGTCTAATGTCTCTTCTTAGCTTATGAAGTTAGAAGCCAATACAGTATCAGCGCATTTTCAGATTGACAAGACTGTTTATTTCATGTGCACATGCAAGGCTGAAGAGAAAGGAAAAGTAGCTCAGTGACCTCCTCTGCCTTCTTCACTGTATGACACTATGAGGGTAGGAATATAGCTGTGAATGCAGGAACCATTCATCTGCACTGATATATCTGGCACACAGGTGGTCTTTAGTTACACTGCACTTACTTGCACTTGCAGCACTCGGATGTGAAATTAATATGTAATTTTAAACCCTGGTTTTTATTTAGGTCTAGTTTCAAGCTGGGCATATCTTGTACTCCTTTGTTAGTCCTCTTGATTAACTGGATATTCTCTCTTCAACATATAACTGGTTAAAAAGTGGTTCATATTCACTGAGTCTCTGTTTCATCTGGGTGATCTTGTTGTTTGTAACACTGTCTGTCAATGCATATGTTGGCTTCTGTAAAAAAAAACCAGAACTATGAGGTCCATCATCCTCCTAAGTGTTTTAAGGGTCAGAGCATTACATCAATGTATTTTCTAGAGTGTGTATAAAAGTAATTGAAGTCAATGCACTGTTTGAAAGAACAAAATGCAGACTTTAAATGGTGCATTTCAATGTTGGTGGACACCCCAAAATGATATTTAAAACTTGGTGGGTGGTGATTTTCTCACTGGCATGGTGGTTCAGAAGCAATAAGGTTCTGGGTTCATACCCTATGATGGAACAGCGACATTAAATAGGCAGATTGCTTGACAGGCACTGACATTTCAGTGAATGCCTGTCTGTTGCCATTGTAATTCATCAAAGGTGCCTGATGAAGTTAATGTTAGGGCTCTGTGCAAGCCAATCAAGTTCTCCATACAAGTTCGCAAAACCATTGGTTCATGGACTGTCTTATGAGATTACAAGACAGAAAGTTGAATTAAGTCAGTGAGGTGGTTAGTTTAACCTATTCTACTGCCACTTTATATGATTTAGATTTCATTTCAAAGACTTTCTTTGCTTTGTGTGTCAAGTACAAGACCCAGATTGGACAATTGGTCCTTAATAACAGCATTATTTTCACACCTCATAGAGACTCACTGAAAGATTTGCGTAAACCGAAATTAATGTGCTGGATGCACTAGCTGCTAATATATGTCATATTGAGTGCTTCACTGTGTATTGACCTATGGATGTAAAGACTTATGGTCACATGCATTATTTATTCAACAAATCAATATTCATTACCCATTTTGGCATCTATTCTGTATAAGTGAACCCTTATAATAAACATCTTACAGTAAGCATCTCACAACAATAAGTTTTCCATCTCTGCAAGATATTTCATTTTAAAATATTTAAATATA
>JAUZST010008086.1:0-13767 GCA_034779995.1 Parotocinclus haroldoi | reverse complement strand
AGAGAGAGAGAGAGAGAGAGAGAGAGAGAGACAGAGAGAGAGAGAGACAGAGAGAGAGAGAGAGAGAGAGAGAGAGACAGAGAGAGAGAGAGACAGAGAGAGACAGAGAGAGAGAGAGAGAGAAAGAGAGAGAGAGAGAGAGAGAGAGAGAGAGGGAGAGAGGGAGGGAGAGAGGAAGAGAGAGTCTCTCTCTCTCTTTTTCTCTCTCTCTCTCGCTCGCTATCGATATCATGGTTCAGTACTGTGCAAAAGTCTCAGGCCACTACTAGATTTGATGTTTTAGGGACGCCATAATGACCACAGATACAAATTCGGATTCCCCTTCCCCCCTTAATTAGGTAACATGGCAGCATTACTGCACTAATACCCTTTATAAGACGCCCGATATTTACCGAGCTCCACACCGAGGGCCTCACGGACTCTTTAAATAATGGCACTAGACTTTTCAAAGCTATTAATTGCACGTGTCCTGTTCTCTCTCAATCAATAAGAGCTCTCGCTCTGCTAGTCCTTCCCCAGACAGATCGCTGTGGCTACTTCATGTCTTAACGCCACTGAAACGAGAGTCTTCCCTCGTCCCTCTGGACCTTCTGAAAACTAATCGGTACGATATTAGATGGGAAAAGCCATTTCGCACAAAAGTCAGGAGCCTCCGAGCGACCGTGAAATGCGAGTGCGTCCAAGCGCGGCGAAGAAATCGAGATGATTAAAGGGATTCTCGACGAAGATTAAGTCTGACCTTAGAATAAAACACGACGTCGGCGCAGGCGCTTCATTAAAGCTGCTGCTTGCTTTAAAACACGAGACGATATACAAAGTTAAGTGTCTTCACTCGGCTAAGGTCAGTCAAGAACCCCCCAAAAAAAAAAACCACCCCAGGAACCGAACGCGGTGTCGCCTCAGCGCATTCGGATCCATCCACTAATGCACCCAATGGCTGTAGTCCAAAAAAAACGGGGTCATCACCTCAGGCAGCCGGACGTGTTCTTAAAAACGGTGGTCCACTGGGCGTCACGGGGCTTGGAGTCCTCGTTGGGTTCAGACTCCCAGCCAGAGTGTGGTATGATCACCTCGTTGGTCATGGTCTGCAGGGCGTGATTTATGATCACCATCTTCAGCGGCTCGTACGAGGACAGGTTCCAGAGCGTCCCTGTCAAAACAAGAGCAGCAGAATAGGAGTCAGACGGAGAGAGAGAGAGAGAGAGAGAGAGAGAGAGGGAGACGGGAGAACAAAGACGAGGCATGGAGGAGGGAGTCAGGACCAGAGATGGATGACGACGGAGTAAAGCCTGGAGATGAAAGACGGATGAACTGATCATGGAGTACAGACGAGAGCGCTGGACGACAACGGCTTAAAGGTGAGACGTGTACAGGCGGATGACGGAGAAAAGATCGGAGATGGATGGACGGACGGACGGGATGGATAACAGCTCCCAACGGGTGCCTTCAAAGTCGCTTTTTACCGCAAATAAATACATAAATAAACAAACAAACAAACATGTAAAAGACCAGATGACGCCGAGTGACGGAAATAAAAGGGACAACACGCCTTCCGTAAACGATGCCTTCGTAAAGGGCATGAAGTCTGCAGACTCCGCATTTTAAGTAGCTACACCGAGCAGGGAGCTACGGGCAGGAAATCCCGCCGATCAAATGACCGGCCCTCGGCATTTCTGGGTATATTCGGGTCAAGCCCGGCCGGTCCTTCTAGTGCTCGGGCAGGGTAGGGGTTTTTTTTGTGAACCTGCTTTCTGGCAGAAGCTATGCACTCATATTTAGTTTCATCTCGCTGCGCTACGCCACCTGCGTTTTCTTGCTTTTATGCAGCAACTGCTTACACAACATAACGTTTACAACAATGTAATTATAGTGCACACGCCTACAAAAACACGCACACAAACACACAGACAAACACACAGACACACACACAGACAAAGACACAGACAAAGACACAGACAAAGACACAGACAAAGACACAGACAAAGACACAGACAAAGACAGACAGACAGACACACACACAGACAGACACAAACACACACACACACACACAAACACACACACACACACACACACACACACACACACACAAACACACACAAACACACACAAACACACACACACACACGTAAACGCGCACGCTGAGCTAAGGCCAGCCAGGGGAATTTTGGGTTGGGAAGAGTAGACACCACCCATGAACACATTTGGTGTCCGTTTCGCCCCCGCCCTGCTGCAGCTGACACCACAAGCTCAGGGACTATTCCAAAAATACTGCACCCCTCACGCCCCCCCGCTGCCCCTCGACACCGTTTAATCTGGAAACAAAACCAACGGCAGCAAATCAGATGACCACATCTGTGCCACAAACGGGACCCGCCCTCCAGCCGTGGGAGGATCCACTCCCAGGTGTCGCCCTGCAACCGAGGGGCGAAGGCCATATTTCGTTTTTTCTCCAGAACGGAATATAACGACGCTTGTTCCATCCCCCAGGGTTTTCGTTGGTTCTTTAGTTGTGAAACAAACGACGTTCCTGCTATCCCGAAACATTCCATCCGCTAATATAACTGGCTGAAAGTGGGACGGACTGGGAAGGATGGGATTGAGGAATGATGAGGAACGCTGCTGATGTAATAATAAAGTGACGACTTGACTTGGCTTGAGTTCCAACACAAAACAGAACGAGTGAGAGGTGTGAGGGATCACCCCGCCCCTCCCTCTGGGCTTCAAAACAGCCTTTCGCTGCACGATTTCAGCAGTACACAACACTGGAGGCGACACAGTGAACCACAAACAGAGTGGCTATTGTGTGTGGTAACGGGTTGTTATGTTGTCGCTCACACACGGAGGCTTATTCAGTGTTTGTGTGTGTGTGTGTATGTGTGTGTGTGTGTGTGTGTGTGTGCTGTGGTTCACTTGATGTAGCAACCATGTTCCTTAAAACAAACCCAGAGGGAGGAGACGAGTCCACAAACCCAAACCCAACCGGTCCAACAAAAAATATGTAAAACAAAACAACACACACCGCGTATATACACACACACACACACACACACACACACACACACACACACGCACGCACACACGCGCGCACACACGCATACACACAAACACACACACATATACACACATACACACACACACACAAACACACACACATATACACACACACAGACACACACACACACACACACACACACACACAAACACAGACACACACACAAACACAGACACACACACACACACACACAAACACACACACACAAACACACACAAACACACACAAACACACACACAAACACACACACAAACACACACACAAACACACACATACACACAAACACACACATACACACACATACACACAGAATACAATAAAAACACAAAAGCACATGTAATACAACACAACACACATTGCTTACTCGCACACACACACACACACACACGCATGCACATACACTGCACACACACACACACACACACTACAGTAGGTAACACACAACACCCTGTCTATTTTGTTTTAAAATCTATTTTTTTACTTATTTTATTAGTAACTTAAATGTTATTATTGATTTAAATTATAGTATTTACTTAATTCTACTATTATTTAATATACTTTTAAGTATTTATTTAATAAACATCTGGGCCACCCATGGATTTCAGGTCCCTTTTTGAGTCTTGGTTCCTTTTCTCTATATTCAGGGATTTTCCTTGCCGCTGTCGCCCTAGGCTCGCTCCGTTTGGGACTGGACCTTTTAAGATCCTATAAGATTATAAAGCAGCTTTGGGACGACGCTCCGTTATAAAAAAGATCTACAGAAATAAATAAGAATCGAATTGAACTTGAAGTATGTTTTCCTGCTCCACACTCCTCTTCACTCTGGCTCTGTTTTTATTTTATTCGAACCCTGAGCTCAGGCTGCAGGAAGCCGTACGTGTTTGTTTGCAGATTTATTGGCGTTATTGGAGTTTCCTGTCGGGACGGGATCCTGATCCTGATCGGTAATTCGATTTCAGAAGGAGCAAAAGCCATGCTGTTCACCCCGAGCTGCAGCTCCACCCCGCTGCCGTCCGTCACCGGCTCAGACACGGAAACAAGTTCCCGCTCCTATTACGGCATCGGTACGTTTCGTTCTGTTGTTTATCGTTTCAAACCAGGAACCAAACCGGCCACCACAGCGGCTCTGGACCAGACCTGCTCCAGATGGTCCTCGGAAGGGAAAAACGGAATCATGAGGGTTTTTTTTTTTAACGAAAACCTCCAGCTATGCCCGACTGACAGGCTCGTTCTATTTATAAGACCCTGCAATTATTTTTAATTGTGCCGCAGAGTGGCCAGTTCCTCGCCTTACGGAGGGTTTAGGATTTCCTTTTGCCCGCTGAGTTTAAACCATATGGGCGTTTGGGCCCGGAGACGCCAAGTTCCTCCTCTGTGTTATTTCCAGCCCTGACTGAAAGGCCTGCTGCACTGTGAAAGGCGATCATCAAGGCGACCAGAGCTCAGCATGGTCCGGGGGATCTGTAGAGGAACCTCCTAAACGCCTCAGCACGGCCAGACAACAACAAGACTCCTCCCTGGGAGGAGATGGGACGCCGGAAAGCACCACCTGACCTTCAAGATGCAAGTTCAGGCCCTGGGAGAACCGTTTAACGTCCGCCCGATCAACGTCTGTTTCGGGCTAACAACCGAGCTCTTCCAAATTGCAACAGGAAACCAAAATGCTGCGGAGGAGCGCTGAGGATCCACGAGCAGAGGCGGGAGTTTAAAAAAAAAAGCAGAACTCATTACCCCCTCGGTTGAGTTTGCTGCCTTACATTCGGACTCGACGCTGTTCTAAGAGAACTGCTCAGCTGCTCAGAGGCTTTTTCCGTGTTCTCTCGCACCAATCTTTTGTAAACTGTCAGCGTACGCGCCTGTCCTGTTGCGAGTGGGACGGCAAAACCGGAACGATCTGAACCGGAGCGTACCTGTGACGAGCTCGCGGATTTCGGCGTCGCCGCTCTTCCTGAGCAGGCGTACGAGCGCGGGGATGCCGTCGCAGCTCCTGATGGCCGCCTTGTTGTCGTTGTCCTTGCCGTAGGACAGGTTGCGCAGGGCGCCGCACGCTTTGCGCTGCACCTCGCCTTTAGGGTGTTCGAGCAAGGCCACGAGCGCCGGGATGCCCTTCAGCTGGCGCACCGCCTTCTTCACGGCGTCGTTCTCGTAGCACAGGTGCTGCAGGTAGGCGGCCGCGTTGGCCTTGACCGGGTCGAGCGGGTGACCCAGCATGGCGATGACCTCGGGAAGGTCGGGGTCGCGCCAGCAGCGCGGGTCCTGCCGAGCACCGCAGTCGAGACCGCCGTCCAGGCTGGCTGTGCTGCCTCGCTCGGGCTGTGCCAGCGGAGCCGGGTAAACACCGAGCGGATAGCGGTGCCGCTCGTCGATCAGCTCGGCCTCTAGCGGCTCGTCGTAACCTCTGTTTGGGGAGAAGAAACACAAACGAATTAATACTTAAAGACGACACAAAACACACCAGGACTGAGAGACCTTCGTCTATTACAGTTAGAACGGACAGAGGGCAAGAGACGGTTTTGAACAGACAGGCATATGAAATGTTCTTTTTTTTAGAAGTCAGTAGAACAGCGTGGGTGTGTGTGTGTGTGTGTGTGTGTGTGTGTGTGTGTGTGTGTTGTCGTGGGAGGAGGGGGATGGGGGTGAGAGAGAGCATGCAGGTGTGTTTGCTTCATGTGGTGTTCATAATAATTGTTATATTATACATATACACTGCTCACACTGATATTTCAATATGAATATAAAGCAAATTAAAAAAAAAAAATTTTTTTTAAGTTTAATTTAATTAAAAAGATCATGAGAAAAACTAATTAAAAGTCAAAGAAAGTTATGCAAATAAGATGCACACTCAATAATTGTAATTGAGTAGCATGTGGGGATGAACAGTAGGTAGTACAGTAGGGTGTATGATCACCCAATACTGCCAAAATGCATTGACAGTGATGGGGTGTGTAGTTCTTGTGGGGGATCCTCTTTGTATTCATTCTGAAATATCCCTTAGTTTTTGTAACATACTCGAGATGTCGCTTTGGACACATCCGATTGACGAGCTCCTTTTATTAAAGGGAGAAGAACCCCCCCATGTGAGGAATGCAAAAAACAACTATGACTGTTAAACATCTATTGGCTAAATGCCCCAAATACCTACCTATAAAAGTCCAGATGGCTTATACATTAAGTGACATTTTCAACAAAGACAAAACAAATACCAAGTACCCATATTTAAGGACAAAATAACAGAACACTCTAAGTAATACGATACCTTTCCTGCCATGAAATGGCTGAAGAGGCCAATTAAATCCCACCAACCAACCAACCTCTAGTTTTTGTGCACAGTGTAAATTAAAAGATTTATCATGATTAACTGAGCAGTATGTCCTTTAGGAAAGTCATTCTTATTGTGTGCCTTTGATGCAAAGTATTCGATATTCACTTCCATAATACAGTTGTATTTATTTCACAACATGCCAGATTTTTCCCTATCCTTATAGAAGGCGAACGCCATTCATTAACAATTTGCAACAAATACAAATAAATAAGGAATATAAACTTACATAATCTTTATAATTCTGCCTGGCAAACTTTATTTGCACCTAAAAATAGACATATAGTCTGGTGACATTAAATACCAGCGCTGTCAAGTGTTTTTTAACTCATGCACCCGACATTGTGAAAATGCACGACTACACTTGGCCATCTTGGTTGTTACTATGCCAACACCATAAGATGTGGTGATTTGTTAGTGAGTGTTTATCATTGGTGAAAGAGAGCAAATAAAATAATGCCATGGACAGGATGAGATTGTCCGGCGTTTCTTGTGGGATCCTTTTTTTTTTGCATCCTTTTTATATTAATATCATTAATATAATTGTCATTTACAGTTTTATAGGCATTTAAAGAGAAATTAGGTTTTCAAACATCACATAACACTTGTGAGAGCAATCCTATATGCCTTAACAGAAAGTGTGACTACAATATTTAAATATTATTTATTATAACTGTAAATCGCCGCTTATTGTGTTGAACTGTTATCCAGATATCTGAAGGTTCGAATCCTGGCTGAGCCACATGCATACTGTTGTACATCCAAACTACCTGAGTTGTTCTTCACAAAACTGTATCAGTTGCAAGTCAGTCTTGATAAGGGCTGTAAAAGTTTTTGACACATTATTTCACTAGTACACAAATTGCAATATGTATAAATACCCGCAACTATGAAACTCTGACCTGTGCTTATTGTTAATTTTCTCATATTTCCAGCATCACATGAGTGACGTCACCATCTCGTTTGTTTGTGTTTGGTAGTCTTTTTGGATTTAGCAGAGAGGATTCTGGAGAGAAAGCTGCCCAAGCGAGGTGGGAGTGCAGCAAAAGAGACACTGACAGTGTTTCAGTTTTGGAGCTACCTAGAGAAAGAGGGTGTGAACCATCTTGATACACATGTTACAGAGCTGGCTGAGGAGGGTGGGTCCTGATTTTTAATCTTCTCTGCTAATTGAAGGTGAAAACGGGCTTGTTAACAGCTTTTTGTCTTGCATAAACACAACCAATTGGCCTTAAATAAGATATTATCACCTCATTTGCATCTGCCTTCCCCCCACTTACCTATACTCTTTATTCATGTCTACTGTGTCTGGGTTTGACTGCAGTATGGCTGGTGCAGTGTCTGCAATCTGAAGATCAAGACACGTTGCTGAAGGCCCTAAAAAAGCCTCCAGAGTGCAGTTTGAAACGTGAGGGTCTGCGTGCGGTCAGTCTGCTGCTCAAGGATCCACGGGGGAAAGTGTGCAGCAGCGCTAGCTCTCTGTTACGCAGTCTCACTGAAGAACTACATCAAAGAGAGATGGTACATTCACACACCGGCACTTTAAATACACTGATAGGTTCTAGGTGTGAAGGGGTTTCGCTTGAGATTTGATATTTAAATATAGGCCATGAATACTCTATCACTCTGGATTTTATTTGCTGGCTTTGATAATATTTTCTTGTTCAAAAAAAAAAAAAAAAAAAAAACTCCATATAACTTTGTTGTTCATAATAATTACTATTATAGTAAAGGAAATATGGTTAGGATTAAATCATTTTAAGACCAAAACATACATCCAGCTTTATTTCTTTTCCATAACAATCTGCATAAGAATATTAAAATGTCTTGTTTTGTGATTAGATATTTAACTAGTGTAACATTCTTGAAAGTGTGGAACTTCACTGCTCACAAAAATTATGGGATATCTCTAATTGAATATGAAGAGGATCCCATAAGCAGTGCTGGACAATCTGATCCTGTCCATACCCCATCACTGTTTTGGCAGTCTTGGGTGACCGTACACTCAGTCAATATGGGGCGCGCTCGTCCAGTTTGACATGTTTCTGTTCACCCCCATGAATACGTCACTTACTCACTCACCATAATTGAGTTTGCATCTCATACAACTTTTGCTTTGCTTTTCTGATGTTCTTGTTGAATTAAATACAATCAAATGCTTCTTTGTTATTGCTTCATATTCATTTTGAAATATCTCCTAATTTTTGTGAACAGTATATTAACATAGCTATTACTTACCATTTGTATTTTTTGGAAAAAAAAAAAAAAATTCCAGCAATCTCACTTTTGAAAAATTATAGATTTTCTTTTACTTCAGCTGGCCATAGCTCAATACCTGCCTTAGCAGGAAGCGCCTCCCGTTTTTCCAGATGGCGAAAATGCAACATTATTTTATTTGCTCTCTTTCACCCATTGATAAACACTCACTAACAAATCACTACATATTATGGTGATGGCATCATAACAGCCAAGTGTAGCCGTGCATTTTCCCAATATCGGGTGCATGAGAGGTGCAAATAAAGTTTGCCAGGCAGAAAGTTTGTGTATGAAAACACTTTTCTGTGTCGCTCAAGTCACTCTATCTGGTAAATTACTTAATGCACACTGTTCACGAAAAAAATGGGGGATATTTAATTACTGGATATTTTATTTTAAAATATTTCCTTATTTTTGTGAGCAGTATAAATGTAAATGTATCTCAGATAATCTAACTTGAGATCATGGTTTTGAATAGTGGGAAAGTAAAAATGACTGCTGAACGTGTTCACTGTATGCCTTGGTTTTGTGTACTAGACGTTGGTGAGCTGCCTCGAGCTACTGGAGGACGAGAGCGTCGAGACCCGCGCGTGTGGCTGTAAGGCACTAGCGTGTTTAAAGGTCAGTTCCCATATCGGTATGATCTGATCTTCTGTACCAGTAACTTCGGCCCAATTCGGCATTTAATTCTCACTCTAGAATCAAAATGAGTTCTATAACACAATTTTAGTCTTTAGGTGGCTTAAATTATGAGTATAAATCTAAATTAAATTAAAAAATAAAAAATTAAGAGACGAGTTATTCTTAAATGGCAGAATATTTACATGAATAAGAAGTAGATCAGTTTTGAGGAAAATCGGGTCATTTAATGGGTTTCAATTTGAACAAATTGTGTTAAAATGTTACAAGTCTATATAAAATGTGTAGCACCTGCATGTTTGCAATAATGTATAATTTTGGTTTTTGTCTGCCAGGCCAAAGAGAGCATCGAGCAGCTCGTTTACCTGTGCCGAACAGACAAGGAGGACGTGAGAGATGCTGCCAAACAAGCGCTGTTAGTGCTGGGTACGTCAGAACACAGATTATACAAGTTATATAAGTTCAAATGGACAGATGCAAGAGCAAAGTAACAATGGAACGAGTGTGTTTTTTCTTCCTGTGCAGGGGAAGAGGGGAAGATGGCCCATCGGCACGTGGAGCAGGACGGAGTCGCTCGGCTTTTTGCGCCTGGCAGCATGGCCAGCACCGCCTTCTAAATGCCATCAACTACTCAAACTATAGACACATCTCTACTGCACACTAACTGTAGTAATCATGCTAGTGGAGGACTCATGATCGATATACACTGCTGAAGTGTACAAGCAGTCCACTCCTCCATTCCATGGAGCATCCACAGTGTGTCACATTTCAAATAATCAGTGGACATGAGGGTACAGGAGTCTGTACTTTGAATACAGTAAAGAAAAGCTACAGATTGAGCTCTGGTAAACTATACTGCGCAAAGCAGAGACACTGACTGGGACTGAGACATTTTGGGAATTGCTCTATGTGGTTGTAATGCCTTATGACTCGGCCTTCCCAATTCACAAAGATAGTGCTCAAATGAGTGCTTTATACTGAGGGCATGGACAAGACTTGCTGTGCTTCATATCCAGCTACAATAGCAGTAACAGGGGTTGCTTTGAGTTAAATAACTAATGGGGTGCACTTTTAATATGCTGAGCCTTTAACTGAGATTGGTTTTCTTTCCAGACTGCTTAAGTTTTACGTTTGGTAAATGGAAGTCAATAGTGTTAAACACACTACTCACAGAAATGAGGGGATATTTCAAAATGAATATGAAGATGATCCCACCAGAACTGCTGGGCAATCTGATCCTGTCCATGCCCCATCACTGTCGGTGTGTTTTCCCACTAATTCTCATGAGCAGTGTAGCTCAGGAGAATTGGTCAATTTAAATTGCTGAGGTGTTCAACTATTACTGTGCCATCATTCCATACTGTCATTATATATGTTTTTACTGATACAGTACCTGTGTACATGTAACTTCTGTACATGTAACTTGTGTACATCTGTGTCGTAATTTTGTTGAAAGTAAGCAAAAGCAAATGCTTTTAGTGGTAACAAACTTTGGACGGTGCACTTTCGGAGAGTCGAGACAACTGCTAGGTGTGTGATGAGGATATCTGCTGTAAAAATGGTGGAGTTGTTACACAAACAAATTAATATTAAAATAAATTCACAGATTATTTTGAGGTACACCCCCTTGTTTCTACACTCATTGTCCATTTGATCACTTTCAATTCCCATATATATGCACTCTGTAATTCTACAAATACAGATTGTAGTCCATCTGTTTCTCTACATACTTTGTCTTCTTTACTTTGTTCTCTAATGGACAGGACCCCCAACAGGGCCAGCACAGATCTGGTACTATGTGGGTGGTGGATGATTCTCAGCACTGCACTGGTGCTGTTAGTGTATGTTGTGCTGGCCGCAGTGGATCAGAAATAGCAGTGCTGCTAGAGTTTTAAAAAACTCAATTGTCACTACTGAACAGCACATTAAACCAAAAATATCCAGTAACCAGCATAATGTGAGCTCTGATGAGATATTAGAGGATGACTAACACAAACTGTGCAACAACAGATAAGCCACTGTCTCTGACTTCACATCTACAAGGTTGAGTAATTATAGTATGCTGAGTCTGATTCAATCATACAATCAAAACACACAGACACCACCACCACATTGTATTTGCAATGCTGAGAATGAGTTCCACCCAAACTGTCTCTGATCTATGGATCCTGACCCTTAGGGCTACTAACAAGGTACTGTATGTAGGGAAACAGATGAGCTACAGTTTTTAATTGCAGAATTGTGCTTTTATATGCCAAGTGTAACTGATCAAACAAGGTGAGAGAAACAAGGTGTATCTAATAAAGTGATCAGTGAATGTATATGGACTGCTGGGTCTACAGACAGCTTCTGTGCATATGTTATCATCAGACCGGCCCCAGTGCATATTGATGCAGAGCAGTCCTCGAGTGCTGCTAGACACACAGGTTCAGTGCTAGAACCTCAGGCAGATTTAATTTAGGCAATTCTTTAACTGACTTTCTGTTAAATATTTGGAAGAAGAGTTGGCCTCCTTAATGTACAAGTGCCTCAAATGAACGGGGAGTGATTGTGCTTAGAGAATGCTTTATTTAAAGTTAATGGCAGTTTAAAATGACAAACTGCAATACAGATTTTAGTATATTTTTGCGTATACAAATTGTGCAGCATCCAGGAAGTGATTTATTGTCTTTTTTTAAATAAAGTTTATTGTTTAAAAAGATCTGTAAAAACTATTAAAATTGTTGAAATAAATGTGTTTTTTTTTTTTTTTTTTTTAAAGAAATTGCCGGAAGTAAGCGGAGTTAGACGGCTAGGTGACTTTTCTGTTCTTACTTTCGTACATGGATAACTGGATCTATAACCATGAGATTGGTGATATATAAAGTCCTGCTTGCTACAAGCATATTACATTTACATGCATTTAGTAAAGAAGTTCATACAGCTGTTCAGTTTACAATATTTATATTACATTAAGTCTGGTAGTCTGATTGAAGCACTATCCATGTCATTTCATAATTTAAGAATCTATATAAATATTTGAAGTGGAAAACATCCCATAATGAAATTATGAGCCATGTAGTTAAAAGGATGAAGTAAATAACCCTTAAAGAACAGCATGGAAGTATCCATTTATGGAAGTAAATGGAAATATCCACTAATTTTTGTAAGCAGTGTATATCAATCCTGTTGTAAAACCTTTACAAACGATCGAACAAAGCTGAAATAATTCATTTTTCTCACTTTACTTTTAAGGGCAAAGTCAAGTAGGAATAATTAATGTCATCCCAAGCATATAGCTACCAAATTTGTTATCAAATCTAATAGATTTTGGCCTCAACTGTGAATATATATATATTGAAACAAAAGGTTTCCCCAGTACCATAGGGTGCAATAAATAATTTAATACAGTGCAATATACAGTATAAAACAACAATGTGCAAATTAATGAATGACACATGCTATTGTTATAAGAAATACCGACAACTCTCCCACATGGTACAACACCTACAAATTAAGAGTGCAACACAGTACAATTAAGAAGACAGTGCATGCATTTAGAGGGTGAAATAAATTTATCTGCTTGCACAATGACAGCAAAATTAAGGTCTTGGGGAGAGTTAATTCACATCAAGGGCTTTTGAGGGGGTTAAAAAAGGTTAAAGTGTAGTAGAATACACTACAGAACTCGAACAGGTTCATAAGAGGCATGCAGGTATTGACTCTCCATAGATAAATAGTGGTATCAGAACCCCAATAACTATCTATATGAAACTTCCATAGCTTTCCACCTCCTCAACAAAAGTTGAACTCTTCAGTGTTGTTATTAACACTATTATAACCAATGATATGTTTGTTTTACATGTGTTGATTCCAATAGTCATCAGGGGCTGTAGTACCTACCCTTGGAGAATACAAATGCACCCTGATATCAGTCTAGGGTTGCTGTTACAGCATCTGGAGAATATCCCCCAACTCCCCACCAACCTCCCCTAACTCAAGCACAGCTGTGCTTTTTGGCTGTTTACCAATCTTAAAACTTTCAACAAACGTTTGAGGACACCCACCCAGTGAGAAACACTCACTTTTAACCCATTCATATTCAAAAGCATACATTTCTAAACTCTCCACAGGCCAGCAGCTGCGAAATAGGCTGTCAGTGACTCTCAATATCACACAGTGATAGGTTTCCACTTTCAACCGATCAGTGTGTCAACATTCGGCTCTACTGTAATTAAACAACGCCTGAAGAGAATTGGTTTGCCAACTTTTTATACTGAGAACTTGCACAGAATCCTGACTTCAACCCCATGAGACACCTTGAAAACGCACTGGAGTCTCAACATCTCAAAGAGCACGCGAGCCAGTGCCTATTGTCTAACATCAGAAGCTGACTTCAGTCATATTCCAAAATCTAGTGGAAATGTATTTAACAAAAACAAATGGTGTTTGCGGGGTTGGGCAAACTCCATACGAATTACCCCTGTTTTGAATAAAGGTTTGGGGTGTCTGCAAACTATTG
>JAUZST010008085.1:0-13767 GCA_034779995.1 Parotocinclus haroldoi | reverse complement strand
AGTCTGTTGTAGCCATTCCATACATGCTTTAACTCTCTTAACCTGGATTTTAAGATGTGCTGACACATTTTCAAATCCACATACAAATGTGGCAGTATTTATCACAACAGCACTGAGAAAGTTTGTGAATACGGAGTGCAGAAATTAGTTAATGTTTCCCCTGAGGAATAATGTTCACTGAATAATTCCGTTCCATATCCATGTTATTCTATGCATTAATGGAGTTGTATTATATAGGAGCTTTATGATTGAATAAATATTCAGATACATCCATCATGTTAAATGGATCATAAATCGAAGAGTTTAATATAATCTATACTGTATATAATATTGTGATATAGCGTTTGCATTAACCTGCAACTGGGTCTAATCATTTACACGGTTTGTAATAAAGTGATAATGTCATGTGGTTTATTGAAAACTGTATTGAATGTATAGAACAAAATTAATATGAAAAAATATATAGTTTTTCTGAATGGCCATACAGTTCTGAATAGGAGTGGTGATTGGCTGGAACCAGTCCTTAACGCGACTCAAATTAAGCAAGCGCAGTCGCGTGTTGAATGACTTTGTCACAGTAATAAATTCAACAAGAGCAGCCAGAGTGATGCAAGTTTGTAAACAGACTGGGGATTCTTTGAAGATGGTGTCTTGTCCCAGCTCGCAGTTTGGTGTGACGTCATGTGATGTTGCCAAGTATGTCATAGAATTTTTTTGTAGCTTTGCAACCTCATTAAGAGGAAATGCGGTTTAAAATGGGAGACCCTGAGCTGATAAAACATGCAGTTGTGTAGATTTGCAGAAAATATAATCTTTCACACTGCTTCTCCTAATTGAATTTGGATTTGAAGGCTTTGCAGATTTGACCCATTTTGCCTTTTTCCAAGGTGTTTTGTATCCAGATGTTTGATCTTTAAGCTTCTTTGTCCCGTGTGTATTGTGCACTTAAAATACTTCACAGGTTCAAGGGCCACGTAGTCTTGTTTCGCTTTTAAATTGGCTCATCATGAAAGTAACCCCATGACGAAATGTGTAACGGATTCAGCTCTGCTTCTTCTACGTGATCACACTGCGCTCAGTTAATGTCCTGATGCAGCTTAATGACTCTGGGGTGCTGGCGAGCATCAGAAATTTGTGGATTCATTTGTATTTGCGACGCTTTTAACAATTTTGTCGGCGCCTGCCACAGACTGAGCGTGAGCTTCTGTCCGTAGTGCCCAATGGTGATTTTGATTGGCTGTTCACTTTTGCAAATCTGTGCTGCCCAATGGAAGCCAAAATGAGCAGAGCAAATACAGCGTGTTATTTCTCAACCCTAGCTTATCTCTTGTAGTTATAAGAAAATGGCTGAGCAAACTGTTTCAAAGCCTCGCAAATGATTATCTTGGACATGTTAAACTCTTGTGCTTGTTGTGAGGGACTCTAGCTGCCTTAAACAGTGCCATTCAAGCAAAAGATCATTCACTGCTGTTTGCTTCCCTTGTAACAAATAATTTATTGTAGGCAGTAAACACTACTTATGTTACACGTTAAGAGCCACAGCTTTACAGAGAGCGTGGGCACACCTTTGTGTGTTTTGTATTTAAAAACACATTGCATTGGCAATTTTATGTACACTCGTGGTTTATCTCTGTACCTTAAAGGGTGTGTTCCAGCAGGGCAAAAAATAAACAAGCCAGATAACGGCTGTATTTATATCCCCTTATGTAATTTGACCTTTTTTCCTTTAGTAAGCTGTTGCTTCCACATAACACACACATCAGATGTGCACAAGTGTCCGAGGATGTGCAAAAGCATCAGTTACGTCAGGCTGAGTTTGTTTGCCAGGGTTCAAAGTATACATTTTTGTTGGTAGCCTTATCAGGGATGGTAGTTTTTACTGGCACTTTACTGCTTAAATGCCCTCTGTATTAATTTTAGCTGGAAAGCTATCTCTATTTTAATGTTATTAATTGTAGACGCTGCTTAAACAGTTGACATTTGTCTGGGCTTTTTAGTAAAGTCTGGCCTCAGTTTCATAAGGCACAGAGATGGCCATGACTCTGCTTATCTTACCATTAAGTAACATTAGCTTTGTGACATATTTGTAATTGTACACTGAGCTCAGAGTTGGGCAAAATCGCTTTTTTCTTCGCTTTATCTTAATGCATATGCAAGTTCGTCAGACTAATGGTTGGGATATAGGTTTAAAATTCTTGGTCAAGTGAGGCTGCTCTGTAGTCTAGGTGCGTGAACCCTGGACCCTCTGGTTTAAGCGCCTTAAACAGAATGAGCAGTTGATCTGAACGGCAGTGGCACTCTCTCCCTTCTTGATAAATAACACTGCACACAAAACTATATTTCATTACGGGATATTCCATTTTGAAATTTCTCAGTACCTTAAAGTGTGTGCCAACAGGGAAAAAATCAACAAGGCAGAAAACAGGTATTTATATCCCCTTATGTAATATCCACCCTATATAACCGGTTAATACTGCAAAGGCCTGTTTAAATTCACTTCTTCCACTCCAAACCTACTGAGGTTAAATGACAGATCTTTATTAGGATAGCATACCAACTTCAAAAGATCAAATGTAATTTTCTGTCTGCAAAAATTTTAAACACTGGAACTCACCACTTGAATGCTAAATATCTGAATGTTAAAGGAACTTTCTAAAGTAAACGAATTTCAAGTACCTGTTTTGTGCAACCCGGATAATTTGAAATGAGCATCATAACTGTCTACAAGTTTAAATTCTTGATTTGAGAATATTTCTATGTATATGCAGTGTGATTACAAATCTTAATCCGAAGTTCTCATTCAAAATGAATACAATCTACTGTGCAGAACTCTTGGGCCACTATTAAAACTGATTAAACTTAATTTAATCAACCATGGGTCTTCGTAATAAGGATTACAGCACTATGTTTGCATTTTCAATTGCGCATAGAAAACATATATGGATGGGAATCTCAAAAGCAGCTACAATGAAGGGACACTTGGCGACATCATTTTGTTGCTGCTAATCCAAATGAGCTGTGAGCAAAAGTCGATGCTTCACCTGTTCTTTAGACAACTTTTGGCGTTCAGTTTGCACAACAGTGAGGTACAGCTGTTACCTGCCTTGTTTCTGGGTCCAAGATGAGTGGCGAGAGAGGTTGTGCGTGCTCGGGCATGTGCGTAGGCATGATTCTTTTGCGTTCCTGGTCCAAACAATGCTTTCAAGTGACTCATCTTGCACTTTCTGCATTTAACCTCGAATTGTGTGGGAGAAATGAATGCAAATGAAATCGCCAGTCATCCACTGATACGATCGCCTACTTGTTTAATTGTTGTCGTCAACCCTACCTTACATACGTAACTGGGTGCCCACTTAAAGCACACAGGAAGGAGCGCGTACAGAGAAATTATAAACAAATAGTCTAACCATGCGCCCAGGGTTTAAGACCAACACTGGGACCTGGGTTAGAGTTCCAGTGGTGCCGTTCATTCAGGTCGGTCATCACCTGCATATATGATATACTTCATCCAAAGGTTACTCATAATACAACACGATAGTTGGATTTCGCTATCACTCATGCATATTTTTATATTGGTTTATCAATATTTTGCAGTATTGTTTTAAACCATCTCTACAGACTAAATATATTTCATTTGTAGTATTATCAACAAAGCCACCAAACCATATACAATATGACATTTTGACCATACCGTCTATTTCGGTTTTCTCTTTACAAAAAATCTGTCAAGACTTTAAAAAAAAAACCCATCTTGATGCGCTACACAATGTAAAAAAGATTCAATAAAATGGAAAGAAATAAGATGACACATCCTACAATATCACAAAAGACATAAATTGCTTGAAATGATAAATAACTAAAAATAGTTAATTATTTTGAAATTAACAATATGCATTTCTTTCATGTTCTATTTTAATTTTAATAGTTGTGTATTTACAGTGCAGACCTTGTAACTGAACTAATGAGGACAAAAACTAGGGAAAAAAAAGCAAACCCCAAAACGGGGAAAAAAAAAGTTTATTCGTTGTAATCGATGTACAATGTTCAGTTAATCGTGATTGATTTGAGTTTGTCGCCCACCCCAGTCGCAACCTGTCAATATTTTGACATTTTCACAGTAATGTTTTGACTTGTCAAAGGCAGGGTTTAATATGTTAATCGGGAGAGGCTTTTATTGCTTGATTTACCTTTGCACATTCAGACAGGATCTGGAGTTTCTTACTAGCCAGTGTAGTCGATGTCTGAGTGGTGACTATGAGCTTAAGAGCCAAGTACGAGCCGTCTTCTGTCCCACAATTAAGAGGGATTACTTCTGCTTATGTAACTTTTTGCTGCACCAAGTGCTTACGGTGTGCACAAAAATCAACTCTGTGTGTGTGTGTGTGTGTGTGTGTGTGTGTGTGTGTCTCAGTTCATGCTTGCTGTTGCTTATTGGCCCGCTGCAGTTAATTTTAGCATGGGGACTGTTAGTTTTTAATCCTGGTTTAAAGTGTTGAGCCTCATCAAACTTATTTATACTCACTCTACAATCATCTGAAAGCTCTCCTACTTTATCAGCATCAGTCCTTGCTTTCATTCTGAGCACACCATTACCATTCTTCCTTAGGCTCGTTCTACCACGTGTAGTCTATTGTTTATTCTTTTAGAGCCTTGAATGGGTTCCCACTCCCAACAATAAGGCTCTATTATGAATCTCCTTACTGCATTCACACTACAGAGCTACATTAAGTTACTGAGTTAGTTTGTAGTTCACATGCATGGTGCTGTAACCTGCTCCTTTTTTCCTCTTCATAAAAGACCAGTTTGTCGCCCCTTACTTTTAGTTAATAAAAATCTGTTATGTGCAGCTATATGTATAGACACTGTCTATCCTACTTTCTCTTCTCTGATCGAATTAATCGAAAATTAAGTTGTTGTACATAAACAACCGAAAACAAGAAGTGGTTATTTCCGCAGAGGCATCATGACCCCTATTCTTTATACGAAGGAAGAAATAGTTCACAAAAACATGACCCTCGTGGCATCGTTAAACCCGTCAAAAAGAACTGAAATGGAAGTTATCCCAATGATCTTGAAAAGCTAAAGATAGAAAAACGAAGAGGGATGCCCTCATCTAAACGAACGTACCCAGAGGGTAGATTTGGGTATAAGTAAAAAAAAAACAAAAAACTGTTGGGTAAATCACAAGGGAAGGTCTTAAAGCATATTCTCTGTATTTGTTAAATATTTTAGCTTTTGTAGTTGAAATGTTATTATTGCCCCATATTTTTCTCAAGGGCAATATTTGTGCTTAGGCGTGGGCTATTATGGTAAACTTATTATTTCACAATATTTAAAGACATTTTCACAATACCCGATATTTATCATAATACAACGTTGTGATTGCAGGCAGATTCTTAAACTACAAACTACACAAATTTCTGTATCATTTATATTTCTGTGTTCTCAAATATAAAAATTGCTATCTGTCTTTAAAATCCTCTAAAGATGCGTAAAGAAGGCGTATGGGTATCTTCTGGCAAGTTAAAATGTTAAAGTCGCAGTGCACTCGAGGCGTTAGAAATAACCTGTAAAGAAATTAAAAAACTCAGCGCTCTGTAAAAGGACTCTTGAGGTCGTTTTACAGTAAAGTGAATGATCTAGAAATGCCATGTTTGAACGATGTACATTAACTATGTAGTTATATTTAAATTATAATGTAACATCTGACAGTTGGCCTGAACCGAGATACAGTTTATCGGGACTGGAGAGAAACGTGCTGCGTTCCAAATTCCACTAAGCTCCTTCTCGCGTACCATCCTGAATACGTAACTGACTTTAAGAGCTCCAGTCCTCATCTTGTGAGATTTATATTCGAAACAAAGCATTTGACAGATATGTAGTGTATATGTAGTTTTGTTCATTTTCTGGTGGGTGAGTGGAACAGGCAGCTGTTAACCATGTTAACCTATTGCTGACCCCGGTTCATTCCCGCATGCATGTACACACGCACGTGCGCACACTGGTTTCTTTACTGTATCAAACCCTTTTCTGCTCTGCACAAATGACTTTCTCTCTATTTATACCAAATGTTCTTTATGTTTGTATTCTGAGGCTGTGCATGAGTAGCACTGTAGCACCCGTTAATGAACCGACGGTCTGTTTGGACAGGGCTTACACTCTGTTCTCTGTTTATGTTAAGTTTTTCACGTGTAAACATAGCAAGGCATGCAGGAACCGTCGACTCAATCAGGCCTGTATTCTTGTATCTGTGTGCTGTCATGCATGTTTAATCGTCAAGTGTATGATGGCACTTGGTTAGGCAAACGCTGGGCTCTTGTAACCAGGCTAATGACCTTCTTGCGGAGTTGCTATGACGTTGTTCTCAACAGCACTTGTATTTGTGTGTAACAATTGCCAGTTTGGGCAGTAAAGGCGTGCTGGTGGCCTCAGAGTTGTTTGGAAATGAATCGTCTCAAACGGCTTAGACTGTGCTGCGTCACAGATGCTGCGTGAGCTCGCCGTTTATATTCAGTGTACATGAGCGTAGGGGTGTATGTGACTACGTGTGAAGGACACAAGCTCTGGAACTAATGTGTGAATATTACAGTCTCTTTCGTTATTGAAAAAAAACTCATGTAACTCCATGGCTGAAACTATACTTTGATCTCAGAAGGAAAAGATTGTGAACGATGTCGGCAATGAAACTGATCCAGCCATAGAGAGGGCGTTATTTGTTTTATATCACTTTTCAAACTGTACTGCTGCATGCTGTCTTAATGTTTGCCTAATGAATTTGACTCATGGTTCGAAATTTGCCAGGGCTTCAGTAATCGGGCAGTTAACACTTAAAGGTTGAATTTGATTTATTCGTTGTCAAAATTGAATTGTTTGCTGGGATAAAACTGCTTCAGGATGATCTTGGTTTAAGTGAATCTTTTACTGTCCAAATGATGATGGGGGAAATCTCTCAACATCCTGTTCATTGATATGTGGATTCAGAGGTGTGTCTGACTTGAGTTTGTACGTTAGAAGACCTATGATGTCATTTTTTTATAACCACAAACAAGTGTTCTGTCACTTCTGTTCGATTCCAACAGTAGTGACAATAGTGCAACAATGTCCTAATTATTTAAGACTAGAGATGCATCAGATGCATTTAAAACACAATTTTCATTTCAAGATGTAAAGTACCGTACGTGAACTGAATTCAGGATTAGTGAAAGCAATGTTTGTTTCCCCTTTATATCTGAAGTTTTATTCTTCTAATCATTCAATCACGAATACGTCCCTACTTTAAGAATCAACAGTGGTGGTCACTGTTGAATAGAGACAAACAGCTGGAACCACTAATAATTTTTCATACTTTTAGATATGAGATGATGTCAGACTTTAGTCTCTTAGTTCTATCCTATTCTTAGTCTCTTAGTTCTATTCTACCCAGATGGATTTAGTGTTGACCCCCTTTGGTTTTTGAGTTTGCTTTGTTGTTTGTGCACAGCAGCACTGATAACAAATGTGGCCAACAAATAAGGGAAGCTTAAAACATTGGTTGGCATCATGCACAATGCTTGTTTGTATGAATTTGAATGATACGACAGAAAATTATTCAATAAACAAAATGGGGGTTATTGCTTTGTAAAAAGTTACAGATTAGTTATGTATTTTAATCTGTATTGCAGTGCTGTTTTGTCTGGTCTTTACAGTTTGTAAATGTCTGTGATGATTTCCCATGCTGCTTTCCTGGTCTGTTCTTTGTTAGGCTGCGTGCATTTCTTATGCTTTAGCAGCGAGTGGTGGAGCGCATGCATGTAGCTCAGCTCAGACATGTGAATAAGACCCTTTTTCAGTTTTGACTTCATCTCTCGATGATGACCGTACAATGTTTAGTATGATTTAATAGCACAGTAGCTTTTTATTATTTTTTAAAAAAAAGAATAAAGTCTCGCTCTCTTAGGATGAGGCTTTATCTCCAATGTATTTCTTTCTTTTTTTTAACATGACACCACTAAAGTTTCTTGAGTGTCAACTGACACTGATCTTAAGGTCACGCATACAGTAACCAGTCCTGTTCTGCAAGCTTAGGGTTCCAACTTGCAGCAACCAGTGTAATGACGTGTGCCGTGAAACGGTTTGTGGGTTGTGTTCCTGTTTCTCGTCTGATATTTATTGTGCTGGTCTGTGTCTGTATCAAGTACGTAAGGGAAATGGTGTGATCTGCTGTAGTCAGGATATTAATCTTCCAATTTTTAGATGTGAATTTTCCATAGTGTTTATTTTATAATGCGATTAATCACGTGCTCTTATGCACACAATTGCTTTGTTGCTGACCTGAGTAGGAAAAACGATATGCAGGTAATTGTATTGACCTCAATACAACTAGAAACCAATTGCAACAGGTGTCTGTGTGTCTCTTGAGAGTCTCTGTGCATCTCTGCGTCTCCTTGATGGTGCATCTGGAGTAAATGCTATGGTGTATTTTGAAGCACTTTGAAGGTTTGTGCTGTGACCTGACAACTGGTTCTAAACAGCAGAGAATATGGTTAAGGAAATGCAGGACTGGTTAAAAGAAGTGATAGGTATGTGGGGATGAAAAGCAGAAGACCACAGTTTCTCAATGTTTAATTGCAAGTGCAAATGCTAATCAAGGTCTAATTCCTTCTCTCTCAATTTCCTCTTTCCAGTCAAGGGCTCACGACCAGGCAAGAACGTTCAGCTGTCAGAGAACGAGATCCGCGGCCTGTGCCTCAAATCCCGCGAAATCTTCCTCAGCCAGCCCATCCTGCTCGAGCTCGAGGCTCCACTCAAGATCTGCGGTGAGCGAGACTTCCAAAGACACAGAACTTATTTTCAAAGCGACGGCTTTATCAGCTGCTGCTCTGAGCAAACGCTGCAGAACAGCTGCGGCCGTCGCTGGCTGGGAAGAGTAAACACACAGGGCTTTTACTGCAGACTTGATCCTCAGTCTGAGCTCTTAATAAATCCTGCGGCGTGCGTTGCTTCGGTGACGACGCTCTCCGATAAACACTGAACAGATTCGATGATGGAAATAGAAATCTGCAGCCATGTAATGCTCTAATGGAAAACGCAGACCTGTAATCCGTTTGCTCCGATTGTAAATCTACAGCTGGAAGTAGACTTTGAAATCAAGTTTAAACATCTACACTGTGTAGACAAAAATTTGTGCACACCCCTTGTAATTGTTGCACTTAATGTTACTAACAATGAATTTGCTTAAAATCCAGATAACACAAGTGTAGCAATTTATGATCAGCACTAATCAATCAAAAGAGAGCAGCAGGCGGAGTTTGTCTCTAATTGTGAGCGCTGCACTAACGTTTAAACTCTTGCTGTACAGGTGACGTACACGGTCAGTATTATGACCTTCTGAGGCTCTTCGAGTACGGAGGGTTCCCTCCCGAGAGTAACTACCTGTTCCTGGGTGACTACGTAGACCGAGGAAAGCAGTCACTGGAGACCATCTGCCTCCTGCTGGCCTACAAGGTTAAATACCCCGAGAACTTCTTCCTGCTGCGCGGAAACCACGAGTGCGCCTCCATCAACCGCATCTATGGCTTCTACGACGAGTGTAAGGGGCACATTTAAGAAAAAAAAGCATAATATTACTAACTGAAAAAGACAAAGTGATCCACTTTGAAAGAGGAACCACTTGTTAGCAAATGAACTGCACCATACTTAGTTCCCTCATGGCTAAATAAGTTAGTTAACACACCCTTAAGTTGTGTGTTTTAACTTAAAATGACAAGATGATGATATAAACGGGACGTGTCGCACACCCCTATGATGAACTTTAACAGTAGTAGGTTATAGACCCATGTTAAAATTAATCCCGTTTCATTCTTAACTCAGAGAGATGTTTGTTTCCCTAGGTAAGAGACGGTATAACATTAAGCTGTGGAAGACCTTCACAGACTGCTTCAACTGCTTACCTGTGGCTGCCATCGTAGACGAGAAGATTTTCTGTTGCCATGGAGGTAAGGCCAACATCTGTTTTGATCCACCTGTTTGTTTCAGGCCTCTGTTTTCAGGTCTGTGATGGAAGTTTGTTTCATCTGTGCTGTAGATTTGTGAAAGACAAGACCTGATGCTAAATACTTGCTTTACACTTTATTAGGTACAACCTTTTGCCTTGAACTGATCATGCCTTGAACCGCTTGTCTCCTTTAGGACTTTCTCCGGACCTTCAGTCTATGGAGCAGGTGCGACGTGTAATGCGCCCTACGGACGTGCCGGATCAGGGGCTGCTGTGCGACCTACTGTGGGCCGACCCTGATAAAGACGTGCTGGGCTGGGGAGAGAATGACAGGGGCGTTTCCTTTACCTTCGGCGCTGACGTTGTGGCCAAATTCCTGCACAAACACGACATGGACCTCATATGCAGGGCGCATCAGGTGTGCACACGTCACCCATCATGGTTATGCAGAGGTCCCGCTGTGATCTCTGTTGCCAGATTATAAAATGTTGAACTGAGGCTGACTTTCCAAGTGCGAGACTTCAGCTAAGCTTCTTTGAACTTTCGCCTCACACTAAAGCTCTCCCCTTTCCACAGGTGGTGGAGGATGGATACGAGTTCTTCGCTAAGAGGCAGCTGGTGACACTCTTCTCTGCTCCCAACTACTGTGGAGAGTTTGACAACGCCGGAGCCATGATGAGCGTAGACGAGACCCTCATGTGCTCCTTCCAGGTGAGTGCATACCTGTTCCTGTCCCACTTTCTCTCTCTCTCTCTCGTTCGCATTCTTCACGTCTCACTTGTTCTCATAATTTCTCGTTCTGTTTTTCTGTTGTGCTACCCCCATTTGTGTCTCTTCTTTGTTCTTGAATTCTTTGAATCGTATGTTATTTTTCTTTTTTGTCTCGCATGCTTTTTTGTGTGCGTGCTGTTTGCCTTTCTCTCTCCTCCTTTCTTCGCCCTTTCTGTTTGTCTCTCTCTCTCTCTCTCTCTCTCTCTTGCTCGTTCTGTGTCTTTGTGTCTTCTTCGTCTCTCTCTCCCTCTTCCTCTCTCTTTCCGTTTTTTTATTGGTCTCTCTCTCTCTCTCTCTCTCTCTCTCTCGCGCCCGTGCATTTTTGCTGTAGCCTTGTGTGTATCATGAATTTCTGTGAATGAAAATCACTAGACTGAATATCTATTTCTTTCTTCTCCCTGTCAGATCCTGAAACCGGCTGATAAGAAGCTGTATTCGTATGGAGGAGGAGGAGTGGGCTCAGGGCGTCCGGTAACTCCGCCTCGCAATTCGGCCAAGGGAGGAAAAGCCAAGAAATAGCACTCGCTGGATCCTCTACCCCCTCTCCTCCTCCCTTCCCTAACTGACCCTTGCCCCCCGAATCTCTACCTCCCTGCTGCTTCCCTCTCTGTCACCAAACAGCTCCAAACAGTACCCAGGGTTAAAATTTTCTCTCTCTTTAGCATTCTTTTCTTTCTCCATCGATTTAGTATGAGTGTGCGTGCGTGAGCAGTAACGTGAATGAGCGTGTGAGCTTCAGCTGTCCTTCCCTCCATTCGTCCTTCTGCCCGAAGAGCAGATAGGGGAGCCAGATAAGAGACCATTTCCAAGCCCGGGCCTTGTGCTGTTTCAGTGCTGACCATGTGACTGCACGTCCTGTTCAGAGCCAGTCTGACTATGAACTGTAACACACAAACACACACACACACACACACACACCACATACACAACCTTTGACAGATGGTGTACGTACATGGAGATGCTGGATGTGCAGTGAAGCTGGCAGAGGGCGGAACCCAACACAGGTGCAGAATTTCCATTTAGAGAACCAGATTTCAGAAACAATCGTGTTAACTGTTTTTTTTTTTTTCCTTTTATTTGTAGACGAATCATGACGAAAAGCTTTGAACTTTCATGCTCATTTTGTGTTCTTTGGTCTTTTTTTAGTCTCTTTTTTGAGAGTCAATTATCAATAAAGAGAACTGTTTATTTAATTGCTGTGTCCATGTCCATCTGTTTACCCTCCTGTGAGCTACCTGCTGACTCCGCCCACAACCTCACCCTCACCCTCACCCTCCACCTGCAGGGGTTCAGTAAAGCCCCACAGGTCTGATCTTCTGAACAATCAAGTGAAGGTTAATCAGCATTAAAATCAATCACTTTTTCTTTAATCATACGACTTACAAATGTTTTTTAAAATACCCAGCTCCCAACCAGGATCAGCAAATCTGCGAAAATGTGTATTTGATCAGTACTTTTCGTGTTTGATCACATTTTTTGTTGGTGTACGTTTGGTAGTTTTAGTTTTTTGTGGTGAAAGCACTTTAGTCTTTAATCAGTACTTTATTAGTGTTTGGTTGATTCTGTAGTGTTTGATCGAGTTCCCTTTATTGTTTTTTGATCTGTACTTTGTGTTCTGTAGGTTCTTATTTTTGTACTTTTATTGTGTTTGGCTTGCTGTGTTTGATCTGCACTTTGTTGGTTTCATCACTGCTTCATTAGGGTTCTTTTAGTGTTTGGTCAGTTTAAAAAAAAAACAAAAAAAAAAAACAAACTTGTTTGATCTGAGCTTTTGGTGTTCAGTTTGTACTTTAGGTACACATTTGTGTGCTTCATTGATGTTTTATCCGTTCTTGGTGTTTGCCTGAGTTTTGTTATACTTTTGGTATTTTAGTAATGCTTGATTGGTATGTGGTGGTGTTTGGTCACTGATCCGTTCTTGAGTGGTGTTTCATCAGTACTTTTGTGTTGTGATTAGTGGTCAATTACTACTTTAGTATTGAGCAGTATTGGTATTTCAGTAGTAGTGAGTACTTTAGTGGTGTTTTCATTACTTTTACTTTACTTTATTGTTTGATTAATATTTTAGTATTCATCAGTACTGTATCTGATTATTTTATGTTAGTGATTAATACTTTAGTATTCATTAGTATTGTATCGGATTAGTATTTGATTAGCGTTTGCTTAATATTTTAGTGTGTGATCAGTATAGTATTCGTGTTTTAGTTCCTTGTATCGTTAGTGTTTTTTTAGTGTTTTGTTAGAACTAATCACATTGAAATACTTTCTGTGTTTGATTCGACCTTTATTGAATATTTGGTGTGTTTAAAGTCATTAGGTGGTTAATCGTTAAATACTGTGCTTTGTTTATTACTTTACGTTTAAAAATCATTTCTTCCTTCATAGGTTAATAACCTCTGCGTCGTTTAACGTCCGCCATATGTTGTGAAATTCCAGATTCGATACTTTCTGTACTTAAAGCTAAATTAAAGCTGTATGAGCGTACCGGTATTTACCAAACACTTAGGAGCTGCTCTGTTACTATTTAACTACTACTACTTAACTTCAAGAAAATGAAACGGAACGAGAACGATAGAGAAAGGAGCGTTATTTGAATGTTATGAGTCACGCCGTCACTGGAGCACGGTAGGTCTAGGTTACGGTAGAGATTGTTACTCGATGCACCAGTCTCGTTGTTCTTTAATGTATTTTAGAAGATCTGGACAGACTGTGCCTCTGAAAACGAAACTCTGCGCCTCTTGCTGGTCGTTTTATGTATCAGCATGTAAGAGCTGACGCTCGTCAAACGTTTAGTCGGGACAGAATACCAGTCCAGAGCTCGGGGCTCGGTAGGAGAGTAATGTAGTAGCGGCGGGGGATCCTGATTTTGAAGTTTGTTCCTGCGGACGTTGTGTTGTGCACAGGTCCCTGTTGCATAAATAAGATAAAGAAACAAGGAACATTTTTGAGGGAATGCTTCTGTAGAAAGAGAACCCTAGATTCATTTTGCGTAAAAAATAAATGCATTTCCTACATACATTGAC